>JAODUK010000022.1:2112904-2126822 GCA_027564635.1 Typhlichthys eigenmanni
ATGAGAGGAGCTGAGCGGAGAGGAGGGGATAGGAGGGGAGGAGAGAGGAGAGGAGAGGAGAAGAGAGGATAGGAGAGGAGGGGGGAGGAGGGAAGAGGAGAGGAGAGAAGAGGAGAGGAGAGGGGAGGACAGGAGAGGAGGGAGAGGAGAGGAGAGGAGAGGAGGGGATAGGAGGGGAGGAGAGAGGAGAAGAGAGGAGAGGAGAGGAGAGGAGAGGAGAGGAGGGGATAGGAGGGGAGGAGAGAGGAGAGGAGAGGAGAAGAGAGGAGAGGAGAGGAGAGGAGAGGAGGGTGTAACAAGATGGAGGGTATAGAGGCAGGACTCTTGGAGGAACTAAATGAAGACCGGTCTTCCTCTCGGGCTTTTTGCCTGTTACTGGGTCTCTGTGTTTAACAGCAGGGTGGGGCGAACAGAAGGGCCATGTATGAAGTGCCACTTAATCACCATGGCAACGCCATGGCCCCTGTGTGACTCTCCTCTCTACTGCAGCATGCCTGACCACAGTCACAGAGTTGGGGGTGGGGGGGGGGAGTGAGTGTGTGTGTGCACGTGTGTGAGTTAGAGAGCCATAAAATGTTCAGCGAATTAGATTGTTCTGAAAGCATCTCTCAATAAGAGTGCAGTGAATCAATTTGCCCTAATGGCCTGCCATTTTATATTTCTCTAATGAAGTTATAGAAGAGAGGAAAATGGTTGAACCTGTTTTGCTCCTCTACTACCCACAACCATCCACTCACACCACACACACACACACGCACACACAAACCCCAGTTCTATACCATATCTTTGTAAGCTTGTAAGCTAAAGTGCACACATTGACCTCATTTAATTGTGTGTCTGTGAGGAGCTGAGCTGTGAACTCTGTATAACACTCGTCCTGTTCCACACAAAGCATCTCGTAGCGGAATGCCCCGGCTATGAGGAACTGCTCTCCGCTGCCGCTGAAGAGAGGCAGAGCTGGTGAGACTCATGCTGAGAAGGAAGCGAGAGCTCAATAAACAAGAGTCTGCCATGACCTTAGTCGAGAAACAATATACTGTACTTAAACACAGAGGATAGTTTTCACATTGTACTTCTGCTGCCATGTAGTATGGGAAGCATAGCCAAAGCATTACAGTATTGTTTCAACATGGGTCAACATGGTGGCCTTGATTACTGGTCAACATAGTGATGTTTTACTATAGGGCTACCCTCAGGTCATTCATAGTAGTTTATACAACGTGACATGAGTACTGTCACAGTATAAAACATATTACGAGAATACACTGTATGTGTTGCTTACAGGTAGGTCAACTCCACTCAAACCCAAGACCTTTGGACTGGGAATCAAAAACCCAGGCTGGACAATGGGCTTTGGAATCATCTTCAATAGTTTCTGCTGCTGTAACAGCTGGCTTTTTACTGGGCTCATTCTTATCTCATCTTATCTCATCTCATCTCATCTCATCTCATCTCATCTCATCTTATCTTATCTTAATGTGTTTTTCCACCACAGCCCAGTAATGTGTATATTACTCATGTGTAAAGCACTCTTTAAAGTAGTCGCTGTGGTTGCTAGATGACAAACCTGTTGTTCTCCCCATATGGCAGATCATTGTGTTTGGCTACAGACACACAGATCCAAATCTAAGGCAAGGTTTCACAGACTTGGTTTTGGTCAAAGTGAGTGCAGATGGTGGACCAAAGCACATTCTGGATTGTGCTTTCTACATCAAACATGAGGACATATTGTTTGTAATGTATTTTCATGTACTGCCTTGGTGAGTAATGACCTTTGGGCTGTGTACTACAAACACAAAAGACTCTCTTAAAAAGCAGTGTGTATAAAAGTCATTTAGCCTATGTTGTTTGCATTGATCTTGAAAGGACTTGTTTTGTTGTTACCCGGACAAATATCCAGACAATCTGTAAGAAAACTTCACTTTTTGAAAGTTAACTGTTAAAAGAAAAGCACACCCCTGATTAAAGTCCTGATTAAATTACACATTTTCAATGAATGTGCTGCATATAAATGTGACTCCACACAATATGGTTTGCACTGGGGGGAAATCTCCTGGCCTGTAATACATTATGGTTTCAACAAAGTTTACTTTCTCACAAGAATGCAACTAGAATCTGATGTAAACCTGCAATAAGTGGGTCCTGTTCTGTCATCTATGACGGAGAGTAGACGAAAATACCAGGATAAAATATAAATCTCTCAGACTTCCTCCAACCCCCTCTCCAAAAACAAATGTTAACACAGTAGAAGAGAATGGGACACCATGGCTCAGATACACCTTCTGATATCAGGTAGTCAACAGCAGATTGTAAACTGTGAGCATTTTATGTTACTGCTGCTTTAAGCGTGTGTCTTCAGCACATGGTAAAAGCAGCACATGGCAAAACGACACAAACCATCATGTCTACCTTTCTAATAGCTCAGAGAAGATGCATCATCACATAGCACACGTATGTGTTTCGCCACAGGGCCCTAACTGCATGCAGAATGGTTCTGCACACGCACGCGCACGCACGCACGCACGCACACACACACACGCACACCCGTCTCTCTCTCTCTCTGTCTCTCTGCTATCGACTGAACCATAGTTCAGCTCTGCTATTGACTTGTACAATGGTGTATGGTGTATATTGACTGGGACAGTGGGCTGTCATTGATGTTCATCCCAAGGGTCATAAAGAGTTTTCCTTGACTGTCACCAGTACAGACAAGTCACAGCCAGGCACTGGCTGCTTCTATATATATATATATATGAAAATCCATCCTGCTATTAGAATTCAAATTTAAGATATTACTGCATTTATATTTTGAGAACATTTCTGAATGTTGCACAACATATTTCAACTGGTCAGTGCAGATAGTGCAGAGAATGGAAGAATTATAACAGCATGTTCACCGTTTATGAGTGCGTGCACGTGCATGTTTGTGTGTGTAACAGCAGAATGTGTGTTGTTGTTGTGAATACATGAGCTAATGGTGACTTATTAACATCATAATTCAGCCCGGCAGGACAACTAATCACTGAGACCTTAGATAGACCAGCCACAAGGAATGATGGATGAGGTGTGTGTGCGTGTGTGTGTGCACGTGTGTGTGCGCGTGTGCGCACACATGTGTTTGTGTGTTTGTGATTGATGGCTGGCAGGGGGGGGAAGGGGGGGCTCTTTTCACATTGAGATGTCTCCTAATCAGTCTTAATGATTAGGATCCATTGATGAGGTTCATTGATGAGAATGCGTGTGCGTGTGTGTGTGTGTGTGCGCGTGCGTGCGTGCCAAAGTGTAGTTATGCATCCATGGCACAACCCTGCATTTCAGTGTGTGTGTGCATGTGCGTGCTCGTGCGTGTGTGTGTGTGCGTGTGTGTGAGCGCACGTGTGCTCAGTTCCCAGCCTTGGCTACAGAGGGCTGTGCAGTAGCCATTTGTCAGCTCATCCTGATAGAGAGAGGAGTGTGTGAACGTCTTCCGATCCTCTGTCTGTGTCGCCATCCATCTGTGCGCCATCCTTCCCCCATGTCTCCTCCCATCCATCTATGGCCCAGTCAGGGCTGTTTACACTCATTTAGCACCACCTGAGGAGCAGGGCCGGTTCAGAGGTATTTAAAGAGACAGGGAGGGAGACACAGGGAGCAATGAGACAGGAGCACAGCCACGGCAAGGAAATATGGCTGAGCTGAAAAGCGTTTTTGCATTTTAGTAGATCATTTTGATACATGACGTATTACCCAATAGTGGTCAAATGGTGTAAGCTGCAGCGCTTTTGCTTCTCAAATCTATTGAGCGGCGCCCCTCATGCATAAAAATATACTGCATAAACAAACATAAACGGCATGAAAATGTGTGAACGATAACCGCCAAAGATTCGGTCTAATAAAAGCTGAATGTTTCCACGGTTTTTGAATCCCTAATGTGTTGCTTGTAGAACTACATTATGGCAAATGGTGGCTTCTAAATACTAAATGGTACAGTGGCACACATGATTGTAGATGAAGGGAAATTACATTTTAATTGGAAATTACCAGAATATTCGTTCAGCTCTTTGTCTTTCTGTGTAACTGGCCCGCTCTTCCCGTCTCTCGTGTGTTTCCTATTAAAAAAGCAATGAAATTACAGATATATCATTTAGTGCTCCTGTGATAGCATTTGTTCATAATGCGGAAAATTCTGTCCACTCACCCCCCCTCCCTCTCCCTCTCCCTCTCTCCCCCCCTCTCCCTCTCTTCCTTCCCCCCATCTCTTTACAAGCAGTAGACGAAAGAAAGCAAGAGACAAACTGAATTAGTGTTCTTTTCATCATCCATGACCGGCGAGCTGTCTGATAACCCCGATCTCATTATGAGCGCTAATTGTCAAGGTCTCTCTCTCCACTCGTCCTTGACGTACTCACGTTCACAACTAAATGCCCATCGGAGAGAGAATGGGAGGACTTTGTGCTGTGTGTGTGTGTGTGTGATGAAGAGAGAGTGCATGTGTTAGACTGCCTGTCTGGCGCTCAAGTGCGTCCATTGCACTAATGGTAGCAGCACAGGGGCAAAAGTGCAATATCTACTTTTAGCATAATCAGTCTGAACATTACAAGCAACATGAGATTGATGCTATACGCTGAGGACCGCCTGACCACGACACCTCCTTTACCGCTTGATTGGCTGGTTTCACAGACATTATGCCTAGTCCAAGATTTCCATTGGAAAAGTTAATATTCTAGGACTAAGATTAATCCATGTCTGTGAAACCGGCCAAAAATGTGCTTCTTTGTGTCCATATATCACAGACGTATATGGTAGTGTTGGCAAGCGGTGTGTGTTCTCCTTGTTTCAACTGTCGCTAGTCCACATGGGTATACGAGTGAACATCAGCTATGTTTTGATTATTGGTATCCTCTTCTCCTCATGTGAGTAATGGCCAGGGCTTTTAATAGGGGTCTCACCAGTGTCCTGCTATTAATTAAAGCTTGATTGTAAGAATAAATTAATCTACCGACGGACGGCCTGATCAATAACCCACATGAGGGCTCCATTAAACACCAAGGTCTGAGCAGACTGTCTGAGAGTTGTGTGTGAGAAATTGACTGTTTGTTTGTAAAACAGACCCTGGATTGTGAGCTATTTCCACCTTTATGAATCATTAATCACCTTTATTAATCATTATTAATGATAACAGCCTTATTACTGTAAAGCATGCATTTTACATCTGTTACATGTGTGTATACATGTGTGTATATCTAACACAGATTTTGGAGTAATTCTGGAAGAAAGTTTAAGCAATTCTCGTCAATTTTGAGCTTAATCTCTCCCAAAATAAAGAACCAACTCCAAGCAAACAGTACTTTAAGGTGATTGTGGTTATACCCCTTCCCTGATTATGTGTTGCAGTTGCGTTAGCCTTCTAAATTGCGACCCCCCCCCCCCCTTTCCCCCTTCTCTGACTTGCTAATGAGTCTAGTTGTCAGAGATATTTTTCTTACGGCCGGATAACCTTGACAATCACAGTCCTCATTGTAATTTTATTATGGCATTTTAAACACGCCTCACACCGTTTCCTATGCAAATAGAGAAGTAGCCTGCCATCCATTCTCCTACCAGCCCTGCATTGCATTTAATCTCTGAATAAAGAAACCAATAAACCCCAGTCCATCCTGGGCCACGCATAAATGAGTTTCCCACATAAAGATGTCGAAAAGAACTATTTCCCTTACCGTTTCCCATTTTATGTCCTATTTTGTTCCTTTTCTGTGTGAATAAGTGTGCGTGTGTGCGTGTGTGTGTGTGTGTGTGTGTGTGTGTGTGTGTGTGCACATCATTGTGGTTCTCCTTGGTTTAATGGAAAACTTTTCCCTACCTCATTATTTGATAGACCAGATGAGAAATAGATTTATGATTCCGATTAATAATGTTAGCCGGAGTTCATTGTTTCCGCCAGTCAACCGCACAAATTCATATCAGTCCCACTAATACATTTGAAACATCAGCGCCATGTGTTTAATAATATCGCTCTTAGAAAAGCCATTCATTCTCATTTAAGCAGCCGATCTCATTTGGGTGGATAGAGTAGCGCTCCACCTCACCAATCCTGCCAAGGCTATAGGGAATACCAGGCAAATGAAGCATAGAAACAGCAATTTTCTCTGCTACCTGGCTGTGCATGGTCATATGTGTGGAAAGAATAGAGCTTAGCTGTGTTAATATTAATTAACTGTGAATATTTCCTTTAAATTCCAAATAAGAATAAGCATTTATTTTTTATTGGACTGTTGTCACTGCCCCACTGCACATATAACCATATAGCCTCATTGTTTTGGTGTATTATCCGAGGAAATGTGTTGATGAACCTATGAGGCCAATCCAGTCACAGACAACAAGTCCAAATGGATATCACATCCTAATGAGATATGGACATGATATCTATCGCAGTCATATGCAAGTCATATGCACATATGCACTTATGCACAGCATCGCATGTATAAGAGCTATGCAATTACATTGTGAGCGCATTTGTTCCATACTATATTTTCAGATCACATTTTGAACCTTTTACTAAAAGGTGTGTACTGTGCTAAAGGACCTGAATGTAAAACTATGTAGCTATGCATTCACAATTATGCAGAATATGCAAAACCTTTCAAAGAGTGGTGTCTTCACCTTACAACCGTAGCTATAGCTAATGTGCGTGCAACAATGACACCTATGTTTTACCTTATGTAAAATAGTGTGCTATTATAAATGCTACATTATGTCAGCAATGATGAATTTCCTAAACTAAATAATCTACTTTACATTTTTCTACATAATTTCCATCCCAAACATTGCATCTATAGACAAGAGTGCCTTAAAATACCCAGATATGACGTAAACATGAATATGCAAATAACTTAAGTGTGTCAGTACACAAATATTTTATGGATGCTTTTATTTTCTCTTTGTGTTTGAGTAACACATCATATTTGTTCTATATCACAAAGTTTCTTTTGGGCATTGTTCGTCCCAGCTACTGCTGTGAACAGGAGCATGGTCTAACAATAAATGAACATGGCAGCAAAGGAGCTGATCGGCCAAACAGTTCTGGTCACAGTGGGACACCAGTAACCCTTAATCATCAAGCTGCAGCAAATTAATTACCACAATCATCTACCTACAGCAAATTAATTATCACAATCAATCACCATAAATTATACTGGACCCTTAAAATAGCCCCACAGTTAACTGGCAATCAACACTTCTTGGAGAGAGGGGGTGGCAAGCGTTCACACAGCGTGCATGAGCCTATACAGTATCCAGTTATGCATGTTCACACAAACACATGCACATTTCACACACACACACACACACACACGCACATGCACACACAGAGCACGTGTGTGGTCTAATACAGGAGACTCATTAATACAGCAAATGTCACCAGGACAGCACAATTAATTACACCTCTGATCTGAGAGGAGACTTGAGGTTGGGTGGGAAGTGAAGTACCGTATATGGAGAGCACTGCTGCAGAGTTTTAGAGGACACAGTCATTATTAATCGCTTCTAGTCAAGTCAAGTCGTCAATTTTATGTATACAGTCCTTAATCACATTACAGTCTCAAAGGGATTTACAGCCTACATTTCACATGGAAACAAACAACACCCCCTTAACCTGCTCCTCCCCCCGGGCTTCTCTTTCTTATGACCATTTATTTTACACGGGCTACATTCACAAAACATCCTAAGGCTATAGCTCCTATGTTAAAATATAATCTCTGATGAGATATAGTAATTTTCTTCTGTATAAATAAATAATAATAGTAAGTAAAACATTGTATCAAAATGATGTTCCTTTAAACAAAACATGTTCAAAAAAGTTGCTTTCGGCATTCTTGTTTTTCTCTGCTGATTATTAAAAAGCTCCATATAATCTTTTCACTTTCTTCACAACTAACCAAATGTATACTTTCTTTTTGTAATTAAAAAAATATATATTTAGGTCTGCCATAGTAACTAAGCTCAGCTGTTCAACACTGCCTTTTCTAGACGTCTCCCCATTCTCTCTGATCGTTATGAATGGGTTTGATTGTGTGATTTGGTGGTTTTGTTAGCCCAGTTGTGCCATAGGTAATCTATTATAGGAAGTGGAGTGTCCTCCAGGAGCCCAAGGGAAGCTAATCTTCCTTGTTTTTTCGGACTGTAGTTGCATTTTTTATCATAACATTTTGTTAACAGTTTTGGTAATTCTGAAGAAGTGCGATCTCTCTTCTTCGTTTCACATAGTATCTTATATCCTATAATGAGTGAAACAGTGCCCCTCAAATGAATGGTGAATGTGTGGTGAAACACAATATTACACTCCTACTGTGATGAGTTTAAACCGAATATCCCTTGGTAAAAAACAAATTGTAAGATTGACCGATCAAATTAGGCTATGGCTTCAGGTCCAGGTGTCAATCTGTGATTAGTCAAGACTATCTAGAGGAGGCAAGCATCGCTTTGGTTCTTTTGATAGGTGGACTTAAGGGATATAAAAAAGGAATGGGCAGTTTTGGACACATATTTGGATTTTATGGTCGCCTCTAAGTTTTAGTTTTTGTTTACATTGGTCAACTGGTATAGGGTATGACATGAATCAGTTGTGACTATGTTGCTATAGTTTTCTACCTGAACAATTTAATTTACCTTTCCCAAGCCCCGCCCCTTTTTTGCATGTCCTCCAATAACAGTTTAATCTGAAGGAACCTTCCGTCAACTGTCTGTTTTGCTATAATAGCTTTCTATGGTGTTTAGTCCTACCTAGTTACAGTAACTAGGTAGGACACTTGAAAGGGGCGGGGCTTGGGAAAGGTCAATTGTGGATAATCTAACAATGTGCAGCATGTCCATATTGACAAAGTGTACATTTGTAGTCTATGCGATTTCAGCATCAGATCATACACAAAATAGAAGTACAGTAGCTCCAGCAACACAGTGGGCATTGTGAATGTAAAGCATAAAACGTATTCAGATTGAGTTAGTGAATGACTCTTAGACTATGCGCCATATTACTGTTCATTAAGTGACATGTCATGTTATGAGAAAGCATATTCATATGGGTGCTGGGCAGTGCTGCTAGATTACATTGTGTGTATATAATTATAACATTAATTCAATCATATATTTCATATCATTATATAACATCAATTATATAATATTGACAGAATACCGGTACATCTGAATCAATTATGCAACTTGCCTGCTGCTCATAGCATCCATAGGCTAAATGGATGAATGGTTGAGTTGTGAATATTCTTACTGTCCTGTCAACGTGTAGCATGTCCTTATTGACAAGTGTAGCCTACTAACACTTATTGTGTAAATGTTAGTAGGCTAGTAGTATCTTACAACTACAGTAGATGAAGTGAGCGATTCGGTGGGCCATGCAAACATAAACTTAATAAGATTGAGTTTGTGAATTACTAGTTTTAGGCTATCCATCATATAGTAGCCTATTTACTATGCATTGAGTGGCATGTCAGCGGCGGCATGTTCTGAGGGAGCATATTATACGCACACGGGTGGTGGGCAGTTGGCAGAGGCACCGGCAGGCATGTGCAAGTCCCCCCCCCCCCCCTCATATATAATATTCCCCACGCCACGGATTATTATTATTTGGTTAGATTATCTTTTGTACAGCAGCTACATCGAGGCTTTTGTTCTACATGACCCTCTCTCACCTGTTTGCTATTATTAGCATCCTTCTCTACAACAATGAATACATTGCTTTTCCCTGGCTTTGTTTCAGCGTGATGAACCACATGAGAGGATGAGTCATTCTGCACATTTGACTCTCTCTGCTAGCATACTGGTGAAGCCCAAGAGACAACCGTGGCTCCTATTATAACCAATATGCTGTATATTACTTCACAATGATGAATTTTCTCTGTCAAGTACCGGTCTTCTCTTTCTGTCCTATTGTGTCCATTTAACCCAAATGATATTTCCTCTCTAACATAAGGAAAGTTTATATTTTTTATATTGTGTATTTATTTATTTATTTGTATTTATTTACTTTTTTATTTTTTGCTGTTTTGCAACATGTGCACACACACAGAGTGGGCTAAGCCACACACACACACACACACACACATCATTAGTATGGATGGATCCAAGCAATCTGTACATGCATCATGCATGCATATAGCCTGCATACGCACCATATATTGTGTGCTTGTGTGTTGTGTGTTCTGTTCGCCTCTGCGTGACCGCGTCTCGTGCCCAAAGAAAAGAGGAGTCCCGGCCTGTGGTCCCCTGATGGCTGTTATTAGCCCTCATGGAAGCATGCTCCAGTGGCACAGGCTGATTGGTCTAAAAATACCCTAACAGGAAATCCATCCATGTTTTTGTGCCAGAATATCTTGGTGTGTGTTGGTGAGGGGGGGAGAGAGAGAGAGAGAGAGAGAGAGAGGTGGAGGAAGAGAGAGGGAGAGAGTTGGAGAGAGGTGGAGGGGAGAGAGGTAGAGAGTTTGAGAGAGAGAGAGAGAGGTGGAGGGGGAGAGAGTGAGAGAGTTTGAGAGAGAGAGAGAGAGAGAGAGAGAGGTGGAGGGGGAGATGTGGAGGGAGATAAATTGAGAGAGAGAGAGAGAGAGTAATGGAGAGAGGGAGAGAGAGAAAGGAGCATCTGGATGACAACTAAATTAAACGCCAGGGCCAAGAAGGCCACAGGAACACACACAGAGATGATGAAGACGGGGAGGAGGGGGGGTGGGGCAGAGAGACAGATGCTGGCATTGAGCCCAGGGGTGACACAGAGACAGTTGTTTGGAGGTGTGTGTGTGTGTGTGTGTGTGTGTGTGTAATTGATTGAGTTTTAATGTGGTCCCATGATGAGGAGTCACTGACATTGGAGGAGGGGTTTAGGGGGAGGAGGTGCATGCAGAGGGAGGAGTAGAGAGCACCTCTTCCAAAGCAAAGAAGGTAAAATATAAGAAGTGTGAGTACTGGTAGACAATAGTCTGATTACACACACACACGCGCACACGCACACGCGCACACACACACACACACACACACACAGATCTCATATGTGGAAGCAGGAGCTTATTTGGTATACCTGTGCTGAGGTGAGGAGGTTGCATGTTGTTTGTCTCAAGCCATTTTAATGAAGTGTGATCAAAAGCAGGGAATGGTACAACAGGGAAAGCTGCAGCCGGCTGCTGGACTTCAGTCAGATAACCTGACATTGATGTTAGTCTTTAATAATAGCACATAAAAATGAATACATATAAATACTGTAACCTGTTCCTCTTCAGCCTTTAAAAGCAGCAGCAGCTGTTGAGAAAGAACAATAAATACAATCATCTATATCATTTGACGTGAATGTAAAAACACAAAATGATCTAATTATAACTGTAATGTTTTTATTTAGCTGTAAACGATGCATACAACTTTACATACACAACTGAAAAGACATACATGTGAATAATGAACTTTGTGGCTAAAAACATGGTATTGTATGTACGAACAGCACGCACATGGCTAAAACGCTTTTCTGCCTGCTGAAAAAACACAGGATCCCAAGTTGCGCTTTCCTATTCATGCATAATGCATTCATGGGAGGGTCGAGGGGAGATTAGGTGTGTCGTGCAAATATATGGGAAGAGATGCGCAAGGAGAGTGATTACATATTCTGTTGAATGTATGAAAACTGCGATGCAAAGCGCAAGTCGGTTTTGCGGTGAAAATCCTCCGCCTCTGAAAAGCAGGTGTTATCCCCGTTATCCCCATGTTTCTTTGAACAGGAGAAGCAAGCAACGTTGTGTGTTGTTAAAATAAATGTTTATTCCACTTCTTTCATTTACATTTTATAGTCACCCTAAAAAAGTAATTTTGTGGTAGAATTACGCCCGTTATCTATTTGACGATACATATAAATAGGTCTACTTCATAATAGTTCAACTTGTTTTCTTTTTATGAGTTAGCTGTTCCCATTGCTTTCGGACGCCACAACTAATGGCTGGAACATAGACTTACAACGCCAGGTTTAGAGGGCGGTGCCAAGGGCAGATTACGTGATCAGTCGCAAGTTTAGTTCATCCAACGTAAAACGTGATGCCACAGCTTGCGCTATCTGCGCTCACTTTAACTTTGCGCTCGCTAACGTACGTACATGACGTCCTTTGTATTTAATGGATACCGTAGCTACACGGGTTATAACCTGACTCTAGTGTTGCTTCATTTATAAATATGCACCTGCTATACTATCACAAGCCTGGCTCCTCCGGACAGCTCACATTTTGCTGAGATCATTATCTGGAAACCCTGTTCGCTTTAGTTTTGGCACTACTCTGGACGGTGGACCAATCAGCGACCATTGTGGGTGCAATGGCGCTGTGAAGTCGAGTGTTTTTTTTTCTTCTTCAAAATCATGGAAGATGAAGTGATACAAACAATACTAAAAGCTATTGTTTAGAGGGTGCTCCACTAGATTCAATATTAACCCGAGGTCTACCGCCATTAGGATGCAATGACGGCGAACAATCAATAATGGAGCGTGTCCAGACCCTATTCAGGAAGTTAATTTTGGGTCTGGTTTCACCAGGATTAGTTTTTACACCATGTAGCCTTTCCTTACGTAAAGTCTGGGACATAGCACTGGCTAACTGCGTCAAGATCCGTCTACTTGACAGGTATTTTGATTGACATGCACAAAAACCAGCTACGTGACAAAATCTGACATTAAATTTATACAGCGGAATTTGTTAAGAAATTTACCAACACGACTTTGCTGTTTTCAGGTGTTGTTCTGTTTGGTAAGTAGGCTTCTGTTAGTACCTAAAGTAAATGTACTGAAACTGAAATAAGTAAATAAAGCAGGCTACTGCACTAGCGTCGCACCGGAATTACACCTACAGACTTCGTGAGTGACAATGTTAACAGCCAATTAAAATCTACTTCTGAATTCCGTACAGAGATGTCAATCTTACAGGGGTCTATGCATCAGACGTTCAGCACAGAGTTGCTTATGTGATGTGCTAATGGACGGAAGAGGCTGAGACTACACCTGGCTATTCTATCACTCCTCCATAGTGATATTGTCAAAAACCACAACAAGCACCTCCATGTTCTCCAAACACCTGCATTTCTGAGGTTAGGAAATATCAGAGTTCTCTTCAGTTGGTTAAACGACCCACAGTAAACTGTTCATTACAAACAAATATTGGTAATATTTGTTAATGGTTCTAAATGGGAGGTCATTATAGTATGACAACCATTAATGGCTCTAAATGGGAGGTCATTATTTCCGTATACATCAGTTACAGAACAGTTATTTGTGTACATTTGTGTGTACACTGAGTGTGCTTCACAAGCATGTTTGCGCATGTGCAACGTACAGGACTCACCTATAGGGCGGTTGTTATTGTCTAATTAAATGTTGTTAATTGCTTCTGTGTGTGCGCTTATTGTTGAGTTAGTGATTCCGTGTTGCTTCCTGTTCATCTGAACTTGTACTCACCTTATCCTGTTACATTGTGTGTGCGTTTGTGTGTGTTTGTGTGTTTGTTCGTGCGTATGTGTGTTTGTGCGTGTGCGTATGTGTGTGTGTTTGTGTGTGTGTCTGCGTGTTTGTTCGTGCGTGTGTGTGTGTGTGTGTTTGTGCGTGTGTGTGTGTATGTGTGTGGTGCTGTGACGCAACATAGATGCAAGAATACTCTTCCATTATGCAGTTGTTGCTATGCTGGTAGAAATGTGCTGCTCAGACATTAGAGCATACACAAACATACACACGTACGCACATACAGGCCGCAATGGAGTAAAACCTTATAATTGTATATTTACAGTGATTTTCTCATCTCAACTGAAGAATATTACTCTCAGCTACAAGAATATGCAAACAAGTAAATAATAATAATAAATATAGCTGCAAGCAGCCATGGTCGGGCCTAGCTTTGGGCAAGGCGGCATGAGCAGAATGAGA
>JAODUK010000022.1:2133176-2173176 GCA_027564635.1 Typhlichthys eigenmanni
GAAAGGCGTTTATTTGGGCTGAAAATATCTGCACGTCACCACCAGCCGACACAATGCACATGTGGTAGTCATCAATCATAATTATCATGGTTTAAAAAAGCCACAGCTGTTATTTGATTTTAAAAACAAGCCGTAGTGCTGCACCGTCCAACGATACGTCAGGTTGTCAGCGGAGGCCTTGGCCTGCGCCGGAGAAACATCTCTCTCTCTCTCCCTCCCTCTCTCTCTCTATCTCTCTCCCTCTCTTTGTCTCTCTCTCTCTCTCTGCTCCACACCAGCGAGCTGGAGAGCGTCTTTATTTTTAAACACTCTCTCCGTCCAACGCTCCTACGCTGTTTATTCTGTCTGAGTCAGGTCGCTGTTATGAACTTCACACACAACATTTGTTTATGGTGTCTTTAATCGGGACCAGACAACGGTGGAGATGCTGCTGGCCGCGCGCTCGTCTCTGAAAGCAGGGAGATGTCGTGGCGTGTGTTACTCCTTGTGTTTCTGACTTTAGTCAAGACTCCATGCCACTGTGAGTGTGTGTGGTGTGTGTGTCTATGTGTGTGCGTGCGTGCATGTGTGTGTGCGTGCGTGTACCCAAACGTCCCTTAGACCAAATCAGGTTTGTTCCTTTATTGGTTGAGATTGCCCATTTCCATGGAAATCCTGTCATCACATGCTTGAACCTCTGGACTGCTCAAGTGTACTGGTACACATTATTCCCTGGAACCGCAAATCAAAAACGAATGATAAGGCAGCACAGAGGCAGCGTGCTCGCTTTGCAGTTATTAAGAATCGTCAAATGGATAGAGAGGCCAACCAGAGCCCCATTTGTTGGCAAACAGCCAGCCTGCTGAGACATTGAGACAATGAATCCCCGCCCGCTTTAGTAGTCCAGTTCTCTCTCTGACCTCCCTGGATTTGGTAAAAGAAAAAAAAGAAGAGAACTTCTTTATGGAGATCAGTATCACATTATTATTACATGTCTATTGAGAAAACATCTAACGTCATGCAGCTTGTGCTCGCGAAACAGCTAACATGATTAATTAGCCTGCGCCCTTGACAGATTTCCTCAGATCTCATGGCAAACATGACGGTAAATGTGAGAACACATTGCTCCTCATTTCAACTGACAGCTTTTTGACAGAGCTCAGGAACAAGAGTATGCATCTCCTTCTATGCTGAGTTTTGGTGGACATCGCACAAGCGCACCTATGGGGTCCTGTATACCTGAATGCTACCATACCATGGGTCTCTTTTGTGACACAAACAGTATGAATGTTACATCTGATGCCAGGTCCCCCGATTATGAACTCTCGGTAGTCTTGAAGTGTATTTAGCGGACTAAAGCGGGGCATAGATCACTGACTGTATGAATGGATTCATCTAGCTCCGTCCTCAGTCTGGCTGACTTAACAAACAAACAGTCAACGTGTTAAAATTCTCAACTGAGAAGGGCTTCTGAGAGCATAGTTTACAGTCACTAGCCCGGTGGTCTGGCTTTATGAGCAATGGTTAGTGTCATACACACGCACACTCAAACACACAGGAACATTCACAAAAGCCTTGTGCTCAAAAGCTCGTGGAGTAGGCCAAGTGTTGTGAATGATGATGATGATGAAACTACAAAAAAACTGACCTTACATGACATGGGGCTAACAGCCGGACACTAAAAATACACCTCCCATTTTCATGGAATGTCAAAAGGTAACACGTGTGTTTAGGACGGTGTGCGTGTGTGTGAATGTGCATGTGTGCATTCTGCACCCCCTACACCCCTCGTGCTTTGACCACAACCCAGCTGGATCAACACCCCCCCCCCGCCCATCCCACTCCGACAAGACGCACACTCTCTGAAACACACGTCACCACGTGTTTCAGGGAATTTGAGATAAACTTAGTAGCTCTATATAATATCCCTGAATCAAGAAAGAAAGGAAAAATGTGTGTGTGTGTGTGGGAAAGAGAGGAGGGGGGTTAGATTAGGGTTAGAGATTGAAGGTTAGATATGAAGAGAAGGTATAGGGACACACATCTGGAAAAGAGAGGGAATCACTGGAACGAGGAGGAAATTACAACTGCCCAGCAGTGATTCATTGGGGAAAATTCTCTTCTCCCCTCTCCCCTCCACCTCAACCTCCAACTACACCTCACTACATAACCTATGCACTTCTCATTCTCTCTCTTCTCCGTTACATAACAACGGTATGGCACAAGTGTGTATGTCTTATTAATATGCCGTGGGACTGTTTGACATTGATATTTTCCCCTCAACTCACCTCCACCCTTCTCCCCGCCTCTCACCCACAGGGACCTGAGCATGAACAACATCAGTGAGATCCAGCCGAGGGCCTTCCACAGACTGCACCTGCTCTCGGAGCTGTGAGTACCAAAGCCTTCAAGTCGCACTCGATTCACAAAAAAGCTGCTCTGCCGCTGTGCTAACACATACCAGGGAGAAGCCAATCCTCGGGCCGCTGATACGTGATCGTATCGGCGGCCCGAGGATTGATGACTTTGTTCCTGCCTGTGATCTCTCCTACCAAGAAACTGCCTACAGCAAATACTAGCTAGATCCAGAGTCGGCTTTGAAAAAGAAAAGGGGAGAGAGAGGGGAGGGGGGGGGGGGAACCTGATATGTGCCCAGAGAGTGGCTATACGGGCCGCAGTGTGTGCAAAGAACCAGGTTCTCTGCTCTGTATCCAAGCCGACACTCTTTTGCATCCCTGGAGTTTGTTTCAACTGGACGGCAGAGAAGGAATAGTCCACACGCAGACACGCTGCTTAGCCAATGCAAACACGCGTTATAGGAGGGTTTTGAGGAGAGCACTGAGGAAAATGAGAGAAACAAAGATTTATATTTGACTTGTTTTGAGCAATAACAGCAGGGATGATGCAATGTGACGCACGGCCCAGTTATATTTGAGGAAGTTGGCCCGGTGCAAGACAAAGTAAGTACGTTGAGGACATTTCCCAAGTGCTAGCACATTCAGATTATTGATTAGCTGCTCATGATCGTTGACCTGGATGATCTCTCAACTGACCACTCAGTAGAGCTGACTCCAGAGGCGGCCTGTCTTTCATTATGCCTGCTTCACCGCCCCTGTATGCGTGCACGCACGTGCACGCACATGCAGGCACATGCCAGGCTGCACCTGATTCATTCACTACTAAAGCCTACAGCTATTTGGCCATGAATGGTGTATTTATGTGTGTGTGTGTCTGTATTCTATGCACTTCAGTGTTTGATCGGGACGCTGTTTTCTTTGCTAATGCTCGCAGCTGCAGCCTATGAGGCATGAGCTAATGGTGATGAAAGTAACGGTTGGTTGGGTAACAGCATGGTTGACTTTGGGTCAGTCAGACTGGGTCTGACCTCTTGGTTGCCGTGTTGCCGTGACTGAGATTACTAGGGGTAGAATGACGGTAAGTGATGAAATGACAATGGAAAACTAGGTTGGATTAACTTTTTTGTGTCATTGCTCTAAGGATTTGCTGTGTAGAATGATAGAGGAGATATTACAGTTTTAAACCAATCACATCCTTTAAAGACTAACACTGCATTGCACTGCACTAAAATGTGTTCTTAGGAGCTGTAAAGCAATAGGTTTGAACTTTAATGAGACACATCTATGCTGGTGTTACAATCTGTATTTTATGGTCTGAAAATGGCTCTACACGTCATATCTGTTAAAAATCGCCCCATGATCTGGCTGGTTTCCATCTGTACATTTCGTCCACTCGTGTGTCATCAAATTCAAACGTTAACGTTAATGGGGTCCCCCCTCAGCCCCTCCCCTCACTACACCTTGACTATACATTTTAGCATTTTTCAGAATTGTGCGATGGAGGCTCAGGGCTAGGCCAAGTTATGTTTTAAAAGTCTCTTATCATTCAATTCAAATTCAAAGGGCTGTCCAACATGTAGTATACTGTATTGCTCTCTCTGAAATAATGGTGTAAAACAAGTTTCTGGATTAGGTAAATATTGTAACATACTGTAGGTCAATATTGTAACATATTCTGCCGCTCACAATCATATATACAATCACATTATCATGTAAAAAATAAATAAATAAAGTAAAAAATTGAGTACGGAGGGAGAAAGATTTGTTCGAAATTACAGTCGGAAAATTGAATACTTTGAAGCCATTAAACGTACAAACAACTACAGATGTATGTGTTTGTGAGCGGTCGTATATCCCGTTGTGAGGCAGTCACAGTGTTGGCTCCAGCGTTCAGTGTTTTATGGCCCTACTGATCTTATTGTTTCTCGATTGCTCTTATGTCCTGACGCTTTATGGACAGGTTTTTGCTGCTTTGTAACTCTTCCAAGGAGGATGTTCCTGCCATAAAGCCAATTTTTATGGCCTGCTGATCGTTTCTGGAGACATGCTGGGGGAGATGATGATGTTCCAAGTCAGGAAGACGCACATCTCTGATCTCCAGGTCTAGCTAGGTGGTTTAAAGGGTCAGGGCGTAGCAGGTTAAGGTAAACAACACTGTAATTAAACAACTTATTTAGCTCAGAAGAGCAAACCAATCTGCTAGATTTTAGAGAATGAGAGAGAGAGTAAGAGAGAGAGTGAGCGAGAGACAGAGAGAGAGAGGAGTGTGTAGTTTCACCTGCTTGGTATTGCACAGAGAAGCAAGGGACATGTTAAAACTGGTATAGTGATAAAGTGTTTGATCTCTACCTTTCCTACAACCCTTCCTCCTTCCCTTAAGTAATTTCTGTTGCCCCATCTCCCTTTTTCTCCAGGCTATTGCGAGCAGAAGTCGTTGCCTTTGATGGCGTCTATTTTTCCCCTCTCAATGTTAATTTGTGGTCTGACAGATCTGGGAGTTAGTACGGCATTAAGACAGGTTTAGGGGTGTACAGTGGAAGAAATAGTTTTACCAATGACACTGTAACACTTAGGATAAAGGTGTTAATCTAACTGCAAAAATCAATATTAGGTAACAGTATGAAATATATATATATATATATTTCAAAAACATTGCATCAGAATAAAGGCTCTCTGTGTTTCTGTCTATCATGTCTTTCAATGTTTCGGTTTAAGTGTACAGTATGGTGCGACAGTGATGGATTAAATTACAATTGTAGTAGTTGAGTGCTCCTTAAGTTTGTAAATTGTGTGCTATTATCCCCACTCTGATTTCCTGTGTTATTAGAGAGAAAACAGAAGCCGTTTGAACTTCAAATAAGGAGATTTAATTAATTTGCAGCGCAGGTACCAAATCTCGGCAAGCTAAACTTCCCTTTGATATGCAGTAATTAACGGCGATAATAAGGCGTTATTCATCCTCCCTAAAGCTCTTTCTTTCTCTCTCTGTATTTTTTTTTTTTACCCCTCTCCCTTTACGGTACATTTCTCTATTGATCTCAGGTCCCTGTGATTAAACTTTAATTCATAGCTTTGATCAGTGAACCTCTTCTCAACACAAATAGACAAAGCCACACGTCAGTCAGAGTCCACACGGAGAAAAGCACGAATATTGAGTAAGACGGGGACGAGAGGAGACAGGCAGACTACGTGTCTGTAGATTAATGAGAGGGCTGCCCAGAGCCACAGCTTCCATGTCTTCCATGCTCATCTGCCTGATACTGTATATCAAAAACCCAAACCCTCCCACCGACAGCAATGCGCTCCGATATCAAAGGTGTGCCGTGTATAACTGATCTGATTGCAGCCCGGAACGAGCGAGAGGTGGTTTTAGGTTAAAAACATCCCCACAAACAGCTCTTCCTGAATAACAGTCTATAATGTGACAGTGTTTTCCGCTTCTCGTCACTATGAAAGTCCAATTCGTTGTACCTCCGGAGATCAGGTTTCAGCCTTAATTCCTTTGACCGACCTCATAATCATTTGGGTGCAGGAGTTCCTCTGACTCATCCGGGAGGTGGGGGGGAAGTTGGGGGGGGGGGGGGGGGTGAGAAGAAGAGGAGGGGGGTGTATATTAACCTTATCAACAGCCATCATTCGCCCCCCATCCACCGCAAAATGCGGGGGTGAAATAAGCACATTTTTAAAATCGGCCTGTATCTCTTGAAGGTCCCTATCAGTGTTGGATCTGAGCCTCTTTGAGCGTGCGGCTTCGCTTCAGGTGGAGGGAAAGTGCGCCGAGCTGAGCCGAGTGCTACATCTTCAACAACGTCGCCTCTCCCAAAACCAAAGTGCTATCGCACGGCCTTATCATTCACGATGCACACTACAACCACATCTGTCACATCATCGCATAGATGGTCGGACTCCATAAAGGCATCTGTAACATGAGTGGTGAGAGAGGCCCTGTACGATGCCCCGCTCACCTCTCTCTCCCCACGATAAGATTGTCTGCCGATAGCCCGCCATGACGTAGGTGGGAGTTAGCAGGCCACGGTTTTGGCATGTTTTCGGTACACCAGGTGCACATCATCGCTGTGGCGACCGAGATCAATTAAAGATGTGCTGTAGTGTTTTCCAACCTCACACGTTCTGCGTCCTGGCTCGTCTCTGCATCTGTGTATACCGCTCTGCCACACGTAAGCATCACGCGCCTCTGGCCATGTCTATAAATTACCCTGCTGAGGTTAACGCCAGGTTAAGTAGTTGACCTGTACGTTGGACCCTTGAGAAGGTGGCTGGATGGATGGTGGGGGTCATTTTCCTGTTGCAAGAACAACGGTCTCTGTCTCTCTCTCTCGCTCACACACACGCACGCACGCACGCACAGACACACGCTACAGCTTCTCTTCTTCACCTACAAGTATATCTCTCTATCTTACCCTGAGATACCATCCTGTTAAATGCTTCCAGTCATTTGTTTATTGCTTCGAGGCTATGGGACGTAGTGATACATGGAGTAATCAACAGCTGGCACGCTTCAGTACAGCCCTTACCGATCATCTGCGATTGCAAGGTAGTCTTTTTTTTTTTTTTTTGCAAGGTAGTCTTTAAACCAGTGCCACACCCTTTCCTACTCCATACAGCACAATTAACCGAAAGTGATTGTTGTTACTTCGTAAAATAACCCAGCTTGAAATATTTTACAAACTTTTTTTTTTTTTTTTTTATCCAGGGGGTAAAGTAGAGTTTTAAACCATGCCGAAATCCGATTTAAATAACAGTTTGAAGCACGGCTTGTCACAAGCGAGGCGCCGTTCATTAGAATGAGATTGATGTGGAAAGACCAGGACTGGGGTGAGGGTGGAAAATCCACTCATATCAACACACATTTTCACACACACACACACACACATGGGCACACGAACACACACACAAAGACAAACACTCATGCACACAATGATATCATGGAAACATTCAGTCAATGGCAACTGTTGGTATTCTACTGATGTCTATCAAGGACGTCACAAACAATTCTTCTCCTTTTCTACATTAATCTTCACTTTCAACATAATTATCCCTGTGACAAACGAAGCAGGCAAGACGCATAATTCCACTCAAATGCACTTTTGGCTCTAATGGTGCAGCTAATGGAGAAAGGCTGGTTGGCAGAGGAAAATGTACATCATAAAATGGCTTCAACTGCTCTGTTTGTTTTGCTAAAATTGAACATTTCTGGTGGTCCCCCACAATGAAGATATTTATTTATCTATTCCGCTACCTGTATCATTTTCCATCCACTGGGTCTGTAAATAATCATTGTGTTTGAATGGAGACCAAAAGAAGGCACTTGAGGACCTTCACAGGAAAAGGGCTTAGATCTATTTGACTTGTATCAGGAGCTCATTGAAACCCTTTACCTCTGGAAAAGCAGCTATTGAAATGGTCCCCAGTGGCTAGCTTGTGCAATGGCGGAAAGTGAAGTCGTGCTTAAGTAGCAGACGTATCGTTTTCCAGGGGACAACAAATAGACAGTATGCAAGCCCTTTTAACGAAAAGAATACCTTAGTTAACGTCCACTTACTGTCCAAGATCCGTTCTCTCCCTAATCTTTCATGCAGAGTAATAAAAATGCAACCAAACTTTTGTGGAGCCAGATCGCAGCAGACCATGCAGAACAACCGAGAGTAAACTGTGTCTCACATCTCTGGGAAACATATATTTAGACATTATGTGGTGCAGGCAAAGTTTGACTGACTAGAGTTTGGACTGCGGTTTAAAAAGCACGACTAAGCGGTCACATGACGGCTTGGCTGGCAATCAAACTAATTTTTATTCCGTATGTAGCGGCAGTGTGTGTTTGTGTTTGTATTGACAGATACAAGCTGGGTGTTAGAGTTGGCAGGCACAGTGGGGGTTGAGCGGTTTGCCACCAAACAGCAATAAGAGATGCAACGCCAAGTGTGCCAGATGTGTGAGTCCACAATAATACTATGACCACATGAATACTATGACCACATGAATACTATGACAAGAATACTATGACCACATGAATACTATGACATGAATACTATGGTCACATGAATACTATGACCACAGTAAGACTATGACATGAATACTATGAATATATGAATACTTTGACCACATGAATACTATTAAATGAATACTATGAATACAAGAATACCATGACCACATGAATGCTATTACATGAATACTATGACTACATGAATACTATGACCACATGAATACTATTACATTAATACTATGACTACATGAATACTATGGTCACATGAATACTATGACAGGAATACTATGGTGACATGAATAGTATGTCATGAATACAATGACCACATGAATACTATGACATGAATATTATGACCACATGAATACTATGACATGAATACTATGACATGAATATTATGACCACATGAATACTATGGTCACATGAATACTATGACATGAATACTATTGACCACATGAATACTATGACATGAATACTATGGTCACATGAATACTGTGACCACATGAATACTATGACCACATGAATACTATGACATGAATACTATGGTCACATGAATACTATGACATGAATATTATGACCACATGAATACTATGGTCACATGAATACTATGACATTAATACTATGACATGAATAGTATGACCACATGAATACTATGGTCACATGAATACTATGACATGAATACTATGACCACATGAATACTATGACATGAATACTATGGTCACATGAATACTGTGACCACATGAATACTATGGTCACATGAATAATATGACATGAATACTATGACCACATGAATACTATGACATGAATACTATGGTCACATGAATACTGTGACCACATGAATACTATGGTCACATGAATACTATGACCACATGAATACTATGGTCACATTAATACTATGACATGAATACTATGACCACATGAATACTGGGCTGGCAGAAAGACAGACAAGTCACTCTAATGATATCCTGGCTATACTGTAATAACCCAATGTTCTGACGATTTATACTACCTATCGAATTCTTCCGCATGCACACAGCCATCATTGCGTAATTTTCATCATGCTTGAGACAATACCCATAGATTTGTGCTACCATAATATGGATTTCTAGCTAGTACTGTTATTTCATGTTTTTAACAAATTCATAATGCTTCTTGTCATTTTACTTGTAGAACATGATTCAGTTAACGTTATTTGCCAGGTTGAAACTTAACAATTGCCACCATTAACAACAACGATAAGATTGTTTGAGAATTTTTGTAATTTCCCCACACCAACTTCCAAAATAGTATTTAGGCAAAGAGCTACGGTTGCAATCTATGCAACAATAAGAAGCTTTATATCACATTATATGTGAGCGTTAGTAACTTTATGTCAACAACAATAACAATCTATGCAACAATAAGAAGCTTTATATCACATTATATGTAAGCATTAGTATCTTTATGTCAACAACAACAATAACAATCTATGCAACAATAAGAAGCTTTATATCACATTATATGTGAGCGTTAGTAACTTTATTGGATCTTGGAAATGAGAACACTGAACACTTAACGTAGTAATGTTCGATAGGGCAACGCTACGGTAGCATTTTTTGACATTAGTCAGTCATGCCTCGTACATGTGGAGCATGGTGCTATAATAAGTTGTGAATAGATGTGTTTGTGTGTTCGTGTGTGTGTGTGTGTGAGAGAGAGAGACACACAGAGAGAGAGAGAGAGAGAGAGAGAGAGAGAGAGAGTGTTTCTATCTGTTTAATAAAAGTGGGTGGTCTTGAGCTGTGAAGACCAAATCTGTGTTTAAACTGTGCTTCCAGCTCGTGACCTTGAGAGTTACTCTGTTGGACATGAATGTTATTTATTTGGATGTCTTATACATACACACACACACACCAATGGCCATTAGGTGCTGTGTTTAATAAACAAACTGATTGGCTTGCCGGTGAGTATGTGTGTGGTTTCTATCGGCCTCCGCCAGGCCTCCCGAACTGGCCCAATTTTGCTCAAGGACAGGGCAAACAGCACACACACACATCACACCACACATGTACACACATGAACAAAGACACAGGTACGCACACACGCACGCACACATCAGTCCCATGCATACAAGCATGCTCTTGTATCACATCGTATCACGTCTTCATGTTGACCCAATCACAGTCTCAATCACTTCACATTTTATTCAACCACATTTGAAGGGAACGTAATATTGTTATTTGCATTCAGCAGGAACATAGGGATGAAGTCATTAAAGGGACTCACTCCAGGAGCAAAGCGCAAAATACGAAACTTCAAGGGACTTGTGAATTTCACGTGTGTGCTTATACTTCATTGAAATTCACTCTCTTTTGTCCTTTCATGCCCGCAACCCCAGGCGTATCTCGGGGAACCAGTTGAGGTACATCCCAGGCCACGCTCTCCAGGGTCTCCATAACCTCAAAGTTCTGTAAGTAACCTCAACATGTCTCTCTCCCCCATACTCGTGCATGGGTTCAGCCCGCCATTTCCACTGCAGCCTAAATTTGGGGGAAGGGGGGGTTTGGTTGGGTTGGTGGGGTGGGGTGGGGTGGGGGGGGGTTGGAGTTGTGCGTCTGCCTTGAATAAAACACACAGACCATGCATCATTAACTGCAGTTAAAGTTTATGGGGCTAGGGGAGACCTGCCCATGTGAGCATGGTCCTATGCTTTTAAACTGGGCCTATATCAGTTGCAAGCATGTGCACATAGGAAGGCGCACACACACAGACATATACCCATGCGCACACATATGCACACACACGCACACAGACACACAGGTGCATTGTGGGGACCTCCCAGTCACACCACCCACAGAGATAAGAACAAGTGACAAAAACACAAAAACGCTTAAAATGTATTCCGAGCCAAACTCTCAACACCCCATTTCACTTAGTGTGTGCGTGGCTTTATGGTCCACAGCCACCAACAGTTTAACACTGACATAAAGTGCTGCATTTAAAGAAAGAAAGAAAAAAAGTAAGTGGATAGAAACCACATAATCTTCAATAGATTGTTTAAACATACTGTATGCATCTGATAGGACTTAAATCATTGTTGGTATAAATAGCATTGTAATCTATACCATTATAGAGTCAGTCGACTACTGCAGTTGTTATCCAAGGGCTGATTTATGAAATCATTAAACTGGTTATACAATTTGTGATTTCATAGGTTACTAAATACTTAATTTTGGCCCCTGCCTTGAGAATAGAGAGTCCTGCCACAGAATATAAACTGAGATAGAGACTTGGGGTTTGTAATTTGAAGGAATTTGGAGGATTACCAGGCAAGTTTGAGTTGGTCTTTTTCACCTTGTATTGTGAAACTCCCCAAGGTCTCAAAGTTCATACACATATGCATACACATTCACTAACATTTGAATATGTTGTGACTTACACATGTGCGCGCACAGTCACAATCTCACACACACACACACACACCTAAACACTAGCACCTGACACAATTCACACACATTCCTCTGACCTTAGAGACCTTAGCATTTATGTCCTACATCAATAGATTAGCTCAAGTCCCCCTGAGTAAAACTCAGTTGGACCGCTGACCTTGTGTGGGGTTAACCACATGGCCCCTGGCTGCAGAGACAGACAGAGAACCACATTCAACCGCATACACCTTGCTGGGCTGAGCTCACTGCAACTGCCTTGTTGAGATTCCTTTGAAATAAGAACGGATAAAATGCTTCGTATTCAACATGTCATAATTTATCTATCCATATGTTATCACTATAACTTACATATAGAAGACCACGGGGGGCTTATGAAATTCTCTCTCTCTCGCTCTGTGTGTTTATGTGTGTGTGTGTGGGGGAAGGGGGGGGGGGGGGTGTGCGCACAAATATGTATTAAGTAATGCACAGAAAGGTTTAAGACAAAGGTTAATGGTATTATAAAATGGGGTTTCCCCCTTTGTTATTTTCTGCTTTTGAAAGAAGGTTGAGCTTTCAAAAAAAGAAACAAAACAAGATACTTATTCAAGATTTGATAGCTATCTCTCTACCACTGAGGTGTGTATCTTAAAGCTTAGTGAAACTAAGCTTGTGGTCTTTTGTTTCAATTTGTGCTGCGCATCAAAACTGTTGCAAAGCCACGTAGCTATTGCAACATTCTCATAATAATCTCAGTGTAAGATGAAGGATTTCCCTGCTAACAAAGACACACTGCAGTGCGTGGATGCAGACATGCGCACGCGCGCCCACACACACACACACACACACACGTGCACGCACACACACCGACGTACCACAAGTAGAACTGGAGACACAAACTCTGATGTTAGATGAACATTCACATTCAGAGAAGAAAGAAAAAAAAAAAACAACAGAGAGAGAGATGGGGGAGAGAAAGGGAGGGAGGAGAGAGAGATGGGGAGAGAAGAAAGGAGGGAGAGGTAAGAGAGGGTGGTATTGTTTGCGCCCAACTTCCTCCTCATTTTTTTGCTCCATTCTTCCGAGAATGACATCAACAGCCCACCCATGGAGCCTCTCTCTCTCTCTCTCTCTCTCTGCTTCTCCTCAAGCGCTCGCCGCCTGTCCTTGTGTCAGATTTCCCTCCGCTGAGGGAATTATTTGCACTGATTATTTGAGGACACGCACGCATGCACGCGCACACACACACACACACACACACACAACATAGCTGGCGTATAAATATTTATAATTACCTACATACCTACAGGGGTCTCGTGTGTGTTTACCTCACAGGATGCTGCAGAACAACCAGCTAGAAAGACTTCCTGACGACACATCCTGGGACCTACCTAACCTGCTGTCCTTGTGAGTGTCTCTGTTTGTTTCTCTTCTTGTCTGTCTGGCCTGTGTCGGTGTGTGTGTGTGTGTGTGTGTGTGTGTGTGGGGGGGGGGGGCCTTCACGCTCACACGCACTGACAGCAGCACCCTGCGAGGGAATACGACATCCCTCCCTTGTCTGCCCGTCAATGCCGTGATGACAGTGCAGGTATATATACACCACTGACAAAACACAGACCATGGCGCACTGCAGTAACCCTGCACACAGCCAGTCTGCTCAGGGCAGCATCTGGAAGCCATGAGGCAAACAGCAGACACTGCAGACCAGGGAGAGCATCTCCAATGAGCTGTGAAACAACCCCATTTTCCATCAGTTTCCCCTCTGTTTTCCTGCTCCACTCTTCCCCTCCGTTCCTCTCCCACCATCCACACTGTATCCCCTGGCTAATGAGGGTGTTTTGGTGGCCGGCCTAATTGTCTCATCGGTGGGGTCAGCGTGCAGTGTGTGTGTGTGTGTGTGCGTGCGTGCGTGCGTGCGGATGGATGCGTGCACACAGACAAACTCATCTGTGGCTGCTCACAGCCCCTCCTAGCCTTCTACCACCCACACACTCAACATCCCCGCTTTTCAAATTAATTATTGCCTGTAAATATCCATCAGGGACAATTTCTTCATTGCGCGCGTGCTCTCACTCACACACACGCACACATTGCGTACACAGTTATCACAGGGCAGGGCGTGCACATGTAATTCTTTTGCCTCCAACAGCGTTTCCGCTTTTGGGAAATAGCAGATCTGCTCCTCCTCAACTCAGTTAGTGACCCTAAGCATGTGTATGCACACACACACACACACACAAATGAATGCACAGAGATCTGACAATGTAGTTTCTGAAACGTGTGTGTGTGTGTGTGTGTGGTCTCTTGCTTGCTCAATTGCTGCAGATATCTCTCTCTCTCTCTCACACACACACGCACTCTCACTTACACACACACACATATATGCACCTTGTCATTACAGTAATGATAAGCCCAGTGTGGAAGGATTACTGGAAAGGCTTTGGAGAGAGAAGCCTGACGCCTATCACTGGCATTACACACACCACCAGGTAGAGACAATGGCTGAGAGAGAGAGAGAGAGAGAGAGAGAGAGAGAGAGAGAGAGAGAGAGAGAGAGAGAGAGCACCCGAGTCAGCACCTGGCCAATATATAATATATATACGTATATATATACTTTTATTTGGAAAAGCATCAGCACATAAGATGAACTGAGTAAATGAGTAGAGCAGCTATCCTGTAAGAGATGCATTGTCATTAAATCAAATGCATTTGTAGGGTGCCATCCGACGCCTGCCGCCGTAAATAGGTTACTGCGACTTGACAGCTTGAATCAATGCAGCATTTTCATCTATTTTCTTTTTAAACTTCCCCTTGCAAAACAGTTAAACCATATGTTAAATTGGACCAGGATCACGTCCAGGGATCTGCTATATCATTTCAGAGGACTCTCCATATGTCTCTCTCTCTCTCTCTCTCTCTCTCTCTCTCTGGCCACTGTGCTTTGATGTGATAGACAGGAAATAGCTGCTGCTTTATTGGCTTCTGTGGAATATTGCTGTTTCCGTGTGGACCTTCTATGGACCTGGTAGGTTGACCCAGAGGAGCTATAACTGCTCCAACTTAGAGAGTGGACTCGAGTCGCAACGTCTAGCAGCTTTCATCATGCAGTCTGGGTCAGGGACGGACACTGTCCCCCAGGTACATGGCAACACATGCAAGGATATTCAAGATTTCTAATTAAGATACACTCAGATTTGACAAATGGGAAATATGTGTGTGTCTGTTTAAATGCACTGGTGCATATTTGACTGTGTATGTGAAAGAGAGAGGCTCTGCGTGTGTGTGTGTGTGCGTGCATGCTTGCGTGCATATGTGGGTAAGCATCTGTCAATGTATACAACGGCCTCTCCTGGTGGAAAATATCCAGGGGGAGAAAAAGCCCAGGGGTCACAGTTCACGTTCAGTCTTCACTTTGATGATGTTTGTTTGGGGGGAGTCTCCGAGGGGTGAGGCAGGGTGAGGAAGGCTAGGAATGGAAGATTGATATGGAGAGGATGTTTGGAAGGGGGGGGAGACAGAATGGGAGACACGAAGGGGTTCAAGGCAGCCGACAGAGCAGTTTGGGAGGGGACCTACAGTATACAGTGTAATGGGAACAAAGTGAGAGAGCGGGAGAGGACATGGGGACGAGAGGGGGATGAATGGACGAGTGTGAAAGGCCAGGGGAAGATGAACAGCAGGAGGAAGTGGTCCCCGCCTGTTAACCTTGCCCTGAGGGGCGCATTCATTACAGTGGACAGTGTGTGTGTGTGAGGGGGTCCGCCCACATCGCTTGTGGTTTTTGGACGACAAAGAAGGAGCGGGACAAAGAGCAAAACGGGGTTGTTGGGTCACATGCTCGAGGAGAAGACGCGCAATGCGTGTGCACGCGGCATTTGCGTGCATTGGGCGTGCGCGTGAATTCACGAGATGAAAGCAGCTGTGAGTTTGTTGACACTGGAGAGGCATTTGTCTGAGCGGTGGAAACATCGGGGTCTGGTGGAAACGAGACGATGAACCAAGGAAGGAAGGTAGGCAGGATAGAGTGATGGCACGGATGAAACGGAAAGGAGTGAAAAGGAGAGCGATTAAAGGAGAAAGGGTTTACACAATATAAACACAACGGAAGAGGATGAAGAAATAACAGTCAGTCACACGTGTTAGTGTGCGTGCGTGCGTGCGTTTCTTTTGCCCTAATCTTACATCTCAGACATGTCTTAGCGTGAGTAGCTACACATAGCTTAATTAGCATGGGTACAAATCATAATGGAGAGCTTCTACAGAGCTGCAGCGGAGATGAAAGGAGTTGAATAAAGGCTGCGTAATCCTCATAAACTCTCGCAAGGCATTTCGATGCACGCACATGCACCTATTATGTGCACACATGAACACACTGAGATGTTGTGATTGCCTCGCTAAATGCAATTCCTCTCCTCTCCACCCCACCCCACCCAATCCACCCACCAGACGTCTAGATGCCAACCTGCTGACAGAGGTGCCGGCGGGGGCCTTCGGAGGCGTGCGCTCCCTGCGACACCTGTGGTTGGACGACAACTCCCTCACGCAAATCCCCGTGGCGGCCCTGGACTCTCTGCTGTCTCTCCAGGCCATGACCCTGGCGCTCAACCGGATCACGCACATCCCGGACCACGCCTTCACCAACCTCTCGGCCCTAGTCGTGCTGTGAGTGGCAGTTTAGCAAACGCGCCATGCGCGGGCCGCAGGCCAGGTTTTCTGTTTGTTGGGGTTAGCTGTTTGTTTGCAGGTCTTCTGGGTTCTCGGCTCCTCAGTTTACCGGAGAAATTATCTTTGTTCACTTGACTTGGAGTCAAGCAAGAGATGATTGTGGCCTGATTTGCACATTCACGGAGAAACATGTGTGTGGCCTTCTTCCAGCCATCTCCATAACAACCAGATCCAGAGCATGGGTGAGAGTTGCTTCGAGGGCCTGCAAAGCCTGGAGACGCTGTGAGTGCATGCAAACACACAAACAAACGCACACACACACAAATAAGCTACTTTCATGCCACCCACTACCTATATTGTTTCCACCACATAACCATCTAAAGAAACAGAGTGTGTGGGAGGGAGTGGACTCCCACACACTTATTGATGGCATGATTAGAGTGTACTGAATATGTTTTTTCTTGGAATATTTTTTAGAATATAAATTGTAAAATTCTTCACACAGAATAATAAAACAGTGCGTACATCTGTTATAGGTGCTTTACTGTTGTGTAAAACCACAGAGCCATCAAATGACAGCCTGGAATGCGAAGATTAAAATTCCCCTATGATTTGCTTGCAGTAATATCAACATATTCCTCTGTGTTTTGTATGTGCAGTCACTGAGCATGGGGGTAGGTCAAATATAGCTAGAATATAAAGGAGGCATGTAAGTCCTCAATATATGTACTTGTAAACTATGTTTAAAGTAAAACAGAGGGGGGGGGGGAGAGAGAGAGAGAGAGAGAGCACGTCCAGTAGTGTATTCATGGTGGTCTGGTGTAACACTCCATTTTTTGACACTAAAAACAAGGAAAAAAAAGAATCTGTGTTCAGGTTTGTGACACGCGCATTCACACACGCACACAAACACACACAGCGCTCACGCGTGTGTCCAGGCGGCTTAACACTCTATTTAAAAGCCATTATCCACACCGGGAACTGTGAAGGGAAGAGGTTGTCAGACTGGAGAGGGACGACAACGGCCTGAGAGAGGGGGGCTGGGGGGGGGGCAGTGGGGTCAGAGAGAAAAAATAGGGATGGAGCACTCTGGACCAGAATAGTGTGTTAGGGTGTTGGGCCCTCGGTTCTGGGGAGTGAGAGATGATTCAGTGGGATATAGTGACAGGTGTCATTGACGTGGTGACTGCGCTGGTATGAAGGCTTAATCCCTCACTGTGGACCCTCTTATGGGAAATACGATAGGCCACCTGTATCCACAGTATATGCCATAATGTGCAGTTTCTAAAATCATTATTGTTTTTAGGCACTGTCAAATGTGTATGAAACAGGTGGCCAAATATTGCCCGCGCACACACACGCGCATGCGCTCATGCATAATCACGCAGCGGACGGTTCACAAACAACTTGTGCATTATTAGATAAGCGTGCATGAACATGTCCGTGTGCACGTGTGCGATATGGACCACTTGTTTGCCTGACACTGTGCGAGATCTGTGTAAGACATACTGTAGCAGTGGTTGTTTGATTCAGCCAGGCATCTTGACATCAGAGCAGATTAATGCAGTTTGTATTTACTGCATACCTATAGCTAACCTGAATATTGAGTTTATTTATGTATCCAAATTCATTTGTTCGTTCAATCAGTCAGAAGTAAGCAGGTTCTTGATTCAAATTCTTCCAACCCCAAAGCACATGATCATTATAATGATAAGCATTTGTCAAAACTGTTGACTGTAGCTTGCGTTTGTTTATTTATGTATTCATTTACAAATCTACTTTGTTGATTGAACCATCTACATCATAAATGTAAATAAATTAATCACAACAACAATCATTTGAACCATATTTCTGCTCTCAGGGATTTGAACTATAATGATCTCCAGGAGTTCCCTGTGGCCATCAGAACACTGACTAAGCTTCAGGAACTGTGAGTACACACACACACACACGCGCACACGCACAAATGTGCGCGCGCACACACACACACACACACCACACACCTGCCCGGAATGACTGTCGTACTTGTGTTATCCCAAATAATCCTGTTAAGTGATTTTAATGTGGCACTCGGATACTATCTCTCTCACTCCAAACAGGTGCGTCCTCCAGCCACATGTACACACACACGCACGCACACACACACACACGCACACGCACGCACTCACACGGAAACACCAACAAACTTAGATTTCCTTAGCTTCGGCAGATGTTCTGCAGTGTGTATGCGCCACAGATATATGTGCTGTATGTATATGTATGTGTGTGTGTGTGTGTGTGGGTGCATATCTCACGCTTCCTAAAATGTTCCTCAGCTGTGCAGTGACAGGTGCAGCATGAGGACATATGACTCGCGAACACACCCCCTATCTCCTCCTATCGCTCCGCATCGCTCTAATCGCACACGCACAGAAGCTTATTGATATTGTGTTTGACCCGCAGCACGTGTGTACTGTGTATGTGCAGGGGTTTCCATAACAACAACATCAAAGTCATCCCCGAGAGGGCCTTCGTGGGAAACCCCCAGCTGCAGACAATGTGGGTGCAAATATCACTGTAGGATCCATCATCCAAGGTACAGCCAACAAATATAACAACATTGACTCCTTTATTTCAGTCACTTCTTCGAGAACCCCATCCAGTCTGTGGGCAAATCTGCGTTCCAGTTCTTACCAAAGCTCCACACACTGTGAGTATAAGATCAACAGAATTAGCCCACAGCACTGTTTGAATCACCCGATGTCCCCAGCGCTGAGTAGCCATGTCCTACTGAACTGATGTGTTAGCAATATTGCTGTGCTGTGGGCTGGTGTTGTGGGGGAGCCTGAGCTATATGCTGAACGGTGTGACTTATGAAACTGACTGTGTTGACGTTGGAGGAAGGAACGATAACTGAAATGAGCTGTTAGACAAGCTGTGTGTGTGTGTGTGTGTGTGTCTAACCCCCCATCACCTCCTCTGAATCCCTGCAGTTCGCTTAATGGAGCCATGCAAATTCGAGAGTTCCCCGATCTTAAAGGAACCACTAGTCTGGAAATATTGTGAGTATCTCACCTATATACAGGAAGAAACGAATTACATGTAATTAGTTACATGTAACTAATTACAAAGAAACTGTAATTACATTAAATTACAGTTCCCAACTAAAATAGTGGAATCATACACGATTACTACTTTCAAATTTAAAATGGAAGTTTGTGAAGGAAAAATACATAAAACAATCTGCTGTTCTCTTATTAACCTTTCATTAACGTCAATCAATAATTTTAAAAAGTCATACTCCCCTGAACATAAACGGTCAGAAAAACAGTAAAAATAATTAAACTCAGTAAATTTGCTTTGGATGGCATTTAAATGAAAATGTTTTAGGCGTAAAGTAATCCAAAAGTAATGTTACTAAATTCAGGTAATACAAAAATCCACTGCGTCTGAGGGCATACAAACAGATATGCGAAAGACAGCAGGGCTGAAATGTGAAAGGCCGCAGAGAGGAAACCCAGAGCAGTGGTCGGCAGCAATAGGCGGGCACATGCCAGCCAGAGATACAGTAGATGCAAGTCTACCCAACGTTACAGTCACAGTAGTCTCGCAGAGCCAGATTTTACTTATGTGCAGTCTGGGACACAGCACGTGCATGCTAGCTGCGTCAAGACCCGCCTACTTGACAGGATAGGTATTTTGATTGACATACACCTAACAGCAAGTACATCTAAATAAATAACCAGGCTACGGTCACTGCTGTAAATACATGGAAAAAACGAAATTGGTAAATTAAGCACTGCAGGTAGTGTCGCACCGGAAATATGAATAGAGATTCGTGAGTGACAGCGCTAACAGCCAATTTGACTCTGCTTCCTGACGTCCTGATATAGCGTTGTCGAGCTTACAGGGGTGTATGCATCAAGACCTTCAGCACAGAGCTTATGGGCCGCAGTGCTAACAAACAGGCTGAGACTAGAGTCACAGCACTGCTGGTCTATATGCTGCACCTGAACAATAACTGGAGAATAACAAGCCCCCCTCCCCCCCAATAGAACATTAACTAGGGCCGGACTCTCATCTCTGCCCCAGGACTTATGTGAGCAGCTGCCTCGCCTCAGAGTGCTGTGAGTACACACACACACACACACACATACCAAGGTATGAAATGTAATGCACCAAACCCCTAATGTGGGGAACCGTACCACAAGCATTTGTACGGTCCCCTGTTCCATGAAATCCAATTGCCGCAAATGATTTCGCCGCTATTGCTTTGTACCCTGCGCTGACATGCATGCCCAAATGACTTGTCAGACACGCGGTTTCCCATGCTGTAAGCACGCAGCTGGTGATGTGTTTGCATCTGTGTGTGCACTGTAGCGAGCTGTCTTACAACCAGATAGAGGATCTGCCCAGCTTTTACCACTGCTCTTCACTGCAGGAGATGTAAGTGTTAACCCCCCCCACATATGTAGCCTCCAGTATTGTATGTTAATATGAATCAACATATGTATGTAAGTCTCTGATGTACATATTAAAACTCAAAAGATAATTTTACTTTGTCTGTCTCCCTTGCCAAATGTACAGCCTAACTGGTCATCAGGGCATAGTAATGTGAGCCTTGCTGTCATTGACCAAAACACACGCCATCTGCACCATCTGCGAGCTCTGCGCTAGCACATGAGCATGTTAGCTTAATGGCAATATGATTTTCTCCACAGCGGCCTACAGCATAACCATATCAGGAGGGTCGAGTCGAGCACCTTCCAGCAACTCACCTCTTTACGGACTCTGTAAGTTAATATATGTCCTGTTTAAACAGGGGTTAAACCCACATTTTTTATGTATTTAGTTTTTATTTTATGTAATCAAAAGCAAAGTTTGACTGCACTGTCGATACCATGGTCAATACATTGGCAGCAGCGCCTCAGTGGTCTTCTTCAGGCTACTTTCACCTTGCGCTGAAGGAGCCATTAACTTAATACTGACATCTAGTGGTAAAATGTTGTACTGCCCTTTGTCTGTAAGTAGCATGATGTCCAGTTCAATTCATTTCCATTCCATCATATTCTGTCAGTGACATGAGCTGGAACAACCTTGAGTGGATCCACCCAGATGCATTCGCCACTCTCCATTCACTGTTTAAGCTGTAAGTAAATCATACCTCAAATTCTATCCCAGATTCCTACAGATAATCTCAGAGCGGTCACTTTCTTCTGAATCACTGTATTTCTGGGAGACATACCAGCAGTGTGTATCTTTTACTAAAGCTAGGCTTTGTGGTCTCATCCTTACACAAACACCCCATACCTGACTGTGTGTATGTTTCTATGGAGGTGCTGTTGTATTTGGCGGGGACTACAAAGAACACTGGGATGTAATTACTGTTTGAGAGTCCCACTGTGTGGCCAGGAGAACTGTCTCAGGCTTTGCCAATACAAACTGCATTAGTGTGTGAAAGGAGTGTATACCTTATGCAATAGCCAAGCAGCCAAATGTTATCTTAAGGGGATCTCATAAAGCTGAACTGTGTCTATGTGTTGCCGCTGATGACCCTTAGTAATGTCCCGTCGAAACAGGTTTGCAAGGATACGTTTTCAGTGGGATGTTGAGAATACTGAAGAGCCTTAAACTGCCTTCATTCTCTCCAACTGTCTCTCTTTCTCAGGGACCTGACAGAGAACCGCCTCAGCTCGGTACCGGTGGTGGGATTGGGAAGTCTCACCCATCTAAAGTTGAAGGGGAACACAAAACTGTATGAGGACGTCATCCCTGAGCACTTCCCCCGCATGAGGTATCAATTGCCATAAAAGCAAATACACTATTCATTCAATTGTTTCTGTGTTCCTCAGGATAGTATACACACAAAAAAACATAATCTACAGGTTAACAAAATGCCAGCTGTAGCCTGACAGGTGTATCATCTATCTAAACATCCTTTGCCAGTGATCCAGGTCTGTATCCGATGGCTGGCAGGCGCAAAACAATCCACAACAACCCCTTCCTTTCCTTCCCTTGCATTATCTTTCCACGCTCATCAACTTTCTTTAAATATGCCCCGTTACCTGGAAGGTGGCCTAGCTGCAATGCATCCCTGCCAGCCAGTAGAACACAACACCAACTGACCTTGTTAGCAAGCTCATTCTTGTAAGTGAATAACATCCCCGAAGGCTTTGCTGGGTGAAGCACAGCATCAACAGGTTTCAAATAGCAGTTGGCAGAGGATCACGGCGTTCTGACAAAGTTAACTAAAAGTCCGAAATAGAACTCCATGGGAGGGCACCGCATAATGTTTTATTTAACGAGGCTGCGGTATACATTAGTGTCATCAGTATATCTCTTTGCCTCTCACAGGGTCATCGAGATGCCTTATGCCTACCAGTGTTGCGTGTATGGCTCCTGTGAAAGCTACAAGTCTGCCAGCCAGTGGGACACGGAGCAAGGAAACGCTGATGAAGACTTACACAAGAGGATGGTTGCCCTGTACCCTATCAATGCAGACACACACTGTACGAAAGCTTGCACTTAAAGGCATTTTGTACCATAATGTGTAATCTGCTAATATGCATAATGCATAGTACATAATCTATATATTGTGTCATGTGTATTCATTACACTTTACTTCCTACACACACATCATACACACGCTTTTGCAGCATTCAGGTTTTGAGATTTTTAGATAGGCCAGTTTCAGCTCATCGCAACTGCTCGTAATAGTAGTAATAATAATAATAGTAATAAGTCACATAATGTACATTTTCACACGATTACACGATAGAATGGTTTAAATGTATAGCCATGTGTCATTCTTCTGGCAATACCCAGTGATCTGGATCTATTTCTGTCTCCCAGTGCTGACATGTGGCAGCTAAACAAGTTGGAGCTGTGTAGAAACCACAGCTACCTGGCAGCTGATGCACACTAACACTTCACTGTTTACCCCTTCATACTGTAGGCTAAGTGTAAACACTGCTGAAACTATTACATTAATGAATGCAAACCATTAAACCCACACTATTAAATCTTGAAGGAAAGGAGTTTTCAAAAAGTATAACAATAACAGGCCCTGATTAGAATTTATTCAGCTTTAAGTGTTATAAATACATTCCCAATGAACGGAATGCATGTGACCAATTGCCTAACATTAACAGATTTTTGATTATATGAAGACAGAATTATTATGATTATCAGATTCTTGCTGCCACACACACACACACACACACACACACAATATCAAAAGTCCACAACAGATCAATGTAGGTAATTGTCTGCTCTGACCTTTGCCTGTGCTGATTTCAGATGATCCTGACCTGGAAGAGTTCCAGATGGAAATAGAGGAATCCAAACTACAGACCAGTGTTCAGTGCACACCCATTCCAGGTATAACACAAATGTAAACATATGAATGAACACAATACACATTTCACACAAAGTAAAAGAAAAGAAGCAAGGTATTTGCAAACAACTATTAACAGTTAGGTCATGTATTTGACAATTTACGTACAACTACAAGATGTTACGTAAATATCATGCTTATTGCTCAAGGACTCACAGAGACAGATCAACTCCAGGGCTCGGACCCATGACCTTCCGTCTGGGAGTCGATAGATAATTTAATATAACAAAGAGGTTTCAAAGGACGGCACATCCGCATTACTTTTTCAGAAAGGAGGAAGCAACTAATCACCGTTTATGCAGACCGGAATGACAGAGTTCCATTCACGTCAATAGAGAGATCCACAGATTTCATCATACTATTGCCCATTATTTCTCTCTTGGGGTGTTAATGGGTATTTTGAGTATATTGCATTCCCAAGTACCTACAATCAATCTGAGGCTACAACGGTATTGATGCAGCAAACTGTTTTGAAAACAATTTACTTTGTTTCAGGGCATGCATTGTAGATTCAGCTGTTTGGGCGTTGCCCATTGTTACGACCTGGCTCATGGGCCGTAAACTAAAGAAACACATACGTTAAACTAACGAACAGAATAACATAATAAGGTGTACGTGTATGTACTGAATATGTGGTGTGTGATGCATGCTAACCCGACTAGGAAACAAACCAAACCACAGTAGCATGTGTGGTGCCAGGAGGGTCACCCCGACAGTGTGCTGCAACACACTTACATAAGTGATCTGCCCAGGTGCACTTAGTTAGCCTAATTAGGACCTTTACAGCCAATAAGGACCGCAGGCCTGCTAAAACAAGGCAGGGCCGTCACACCTATATATGTCAGCCTCCACAGAAAAATGGTGTTGGTGACACGCCCACTTAAGAGAACCTGAAGCGTTCCATGTCCGCTTCCATTGAAATGCATTGCAACGCTTTATCATTCTACCACTAGGAACTCTTTGATTAGACTCTCCTGAGCCGTTTCCATGGTTACGTACGCAGGCGTTAGCAACACATGCCCCAGTTTGACTGTGTACGTTCCCCCTTGCAGGCCCTTTCCGCCCCTGTGACTCTCTGCTGGGCAGCTGGCTGGTGCGTGTGGGCCTGTGGTCCATCTCCCTGGTGTCCCTGCTGGGGAACTCCCTGCTCCTGCTCTCCCTGCTGGGCCCGGCCGGCTTCCTGTCGCCGCTGCGCTTCACCGTAGCCTGTATGGGCGCTTCCAACCTGCTGACGGGCGTGTGCACGTGCACGCTGGCCCTGGTGGACGCGCTGACGCTGGGGGAATTCGGCCGCCACGGGGCCCGCTGGGAGGGCGGCGCGGGTTGCCGGGCGACCGGGTGGGCGTGGGTGTTCGCGTCCGAGGCGAGCCTGCTGCTGTTGACGCTGGCGGCCGTGCAGTGTGGCGTGAGCGTGACATGCGCGCGCGCCTACGGCAAGTCCCCGTCGCTGGGCGGCGTGCGCACGTGCGCGCTCTTCTGCATGGCGCTGGCGCTAACCCTGGCCTCCCTGCCGCTGGCGGGGGTGGGCGAGTACGGCTCCTCCCCCTTCTGCTTACCCTCGCCCCTGCCCCCGCAGCCCTCACGGCCGGCCTCCTCCCTTGGCTTCCCCCTGGCGCTCATCATGATGAACACCCTGTGTCTCCTAGTGGTCACTGGCTCCTACATACGCCTGTACTGGGAGCTACTGAGGGGGGAGTATGAGAGCCTGTGGGACTGTGCCATGATCAGGCACGTAGCATGGCTGATCTTCACCAACGGCCTCCTGTACGTGCCCGTGGCCTTCCTCTCCCTGTGCTCCCTGCTGGGCCTGCTCTCGCTGGGGGACGAGGTGCTCAAGTCGGTGCTGCTGTTGCTGCAGCCGCTGCCCTCCTGCCTCAACCCCGTCCTCTTCCTGCTCTTCACGCGCGACCCCGCCCAGCTCTCCTTTTGGCCCCGCCCCAAGGCGCATCCGCATCTACGCCGAGACCGCACCCTCGATTCGCTGGCGTCCGTGGAGACCGAGAAGAGCTCCTGCTCCGACTCGACGGTGCAGGTGTCCCTGGCGGACGCCGACACCCTCCACGGCAGCACCTCCTCCTCCTCACTCCAACCCCGGCTGGATCCAATCAGATTCTCACAGTGCTCCTCCACTTCCTCCTCAGTCGCCCTCATCCCCTGCCAGACACCCTCACCCAGTGCAAGGGACAGAAACAGAGCAGTGGCAAGAGAAAGCCTTCAAGATGAAGAGTGCCTCGGGAGCTTTGATCAGGATGGAATCTATCCCTCACATCCCTGAGGCTCAGCGCAGCCTGAGCTGGCTTGCTGGGGCACTATGGACTTCCCTGGAGCATCATTACACAGAAGCATCATAGACTGAGCCTTGGCTTTCAATCCTGAATCCTGAATCCAAATTGAGACTATAAGGCTTTCAATCCTGAAGTTCCTAAGAAGGTTCCCAAATTGAGACTGTAAGTCTACGGAAACACACCCTGAACAGACGGCAGCCATAAGTGCATGATGGCTACATTAAAGACTATTCAAATGAAACATCACTGCATTGCGGCATCACACATAACAGAGGACATTATACTTTCAAATACCTAAAAAACAGACTGAGTCACATACAGATACACATGCCCTACGCTGCATGGAGGACCTATGCACCAGACAAAAGGGTGGTCTAACCAGGGGAGATTATGTAGAAACGTATGTAGAATTTAAATGTGTGTAAATGTTTAATGAAATGAGTTTAATTGAGATAAAGAGCATAGAGGTGATAGAGGTGATTGTTTGGTTACATTTGTTTATGTTCTTTGAAATACAAAATATATCTCATTGCTAAGGTTTATTTCAAATAAAGGGATCAGACATCAGGTAATTTCTACCAGAGTAAGCTAATATTTCTCTCTGACAAAACATGATTATTTTCTAGTGTATAACAGCTTTTTTATAAAATACTGGAGCATTGAGTGACAGCAAAATGCAACTGGAAACACATGGCAAACAGTTTACATGCTGTTGTCTGAAATTACTACACAACTCACCATGACGAGTATGATGAGTAGGCTAGCAAAATGTACATACAATGTAACTACCTCTGAACTAGCATGCTATTGATTCACTATAGCCTTATAATGTTTGTCTCCCTTTTTATGTTAAGCAGCAAATATAATTTTATATTATAAGAAATAAATTCTTAGTTTATAAATAAAAAAACGGTCTTGCTATATATTTGATGTACATACTTTGTATACACTTGAATAAAGTGATTATAGCCTGAACTCAAGACACCAAACATAATTATAACTTAACAAAGTCCTATTTTATTCAAAACATGAAAACGTGAAACATTAATCGGGTTTATTTTGTCAGATACGGTATAAATTGTAATCATACACACATATATACAAATTGAACATGCGTTAAAAGGACTAAAGGAATAACTAAAGGGGGCTAAATACTTTGCACATAAGTGACAATACGGCATTCTACAGTATGTCTCCGCAAAGGCTGTTGTTGACGGGGGGGTGGTCGCTACACACAGGATTTCTTTACGTCCTGTAGCTTCTCCTCCCGCTGCTCCAGTCCATCAACAGCCTCGCGTTTGCGGGATGTCGCTTTCTGAGTCAGAGAGTTCTCTTTGTTGCCCTCTACCACACCCTACAGTACAGAGCACACACACACATTACACACACACAGCACAAACACACACATAGCACAAACACACACAGCACAAAAACACAGCACAAACACACACAGCACACACACAGCACAAACACACACATTACACTTCAGACAATGGCTGTATTGACTCACTGCACATTTCCACATACTACACAATATTTAAGTGTACATGCAGAATGTGAGGTGGCATCTGACGTAAATGTAACCCTGCAGTGTCCAATAAATACATAGGGTCACAGCACCACCTTGTGGCAATAACACATCACTACAGGTAAAACAAAGTCAGACAGCTAGTCTTGCAGAGCCAGCCTTTACATGCGTAAAGTTTGGGTGACAACCCAGATATTTTGATTGACATGCATGATGACCAACTAAGCAAGTCAATGACCAAGACAGATGTTAAACTTGCAATGAGATAAACTAAACAACAGGCTGTTTACAGATCTTGTAATTCTGTAAAATGTGTAGGCTACAGTTGCAGATTAAAATAAATGTATCATTATAAATTAGCAAATAAAGCACTGCACTATCGTTGCACCGGAAATTACAGAGACATACTTGTGAGTGACAATGACAGTAGCCAATGTAAATTGACAGTATTACTTCCAGAAAGTCAGAGAGTCCCGTGTCGAGCTTACAGGGCATGTATATGTATTAGACGCACAGTTGTGACGTAGTGCTAATGAACGGAAGAGGCTGAGACTAGACAGCTAGTAAAATATAACAGCGTGTGCACCATGAACAGCAGAGGAGCTCACCATATTCTTCTGCACAGCATGTTTCTTTGTCCAGTTCCTCGCCTTCTCCACAAATAGTTGTTTATTGTATTTGAACTCTGACGACTGAAATTAAATGTATTGATGGTTTACAGTCTTAAAAAAGGGATAACGTAGGTTCACACAGTTCTTGATGTCTGGATGCAATACCTGTGACATGCTTAGGTGAAAATACCACACAGATAAATTACTGCTGAGCTGTCGGTAGCTGTCAGTTATAATTTGCCTCAATGCTGCTCAGGACTGTGAGCAGTTAGGCTCGCGAGACCATCCTGATCTCACGAGCTTTCAGTTTTACTTCGCCTCGAGAAACAGTCTGAAGAGCTTGGAAATCGAGTTGATTCAGGCCGGTTAACCTAGTGTGCTGCCAATCAGTGTCGTAGTTTAGCTACGGTCGTAGGATATAGGCGACCTGGAAACAACTTGAGTAGAAAACGCCTAGATAATACAATATAGCATCGGTTTTATTAGAAGAGAAAATACTTTTCTCAATGGAAAATATAAGTCCATTCTTCTCCTGATTTTTCTACTGCAAGAGTGGATAACAACAGACTGCTGGTTCGTCCAATAACATGCAAAGTATTTTTTTGAAAGCGCCTGCCCTCTTGAATCTGTGTCAATGGACAGCTCCCCAGATGGATGTGTCTATCAGACACAGATACCTGGTCTTGTCAGGTTAGTGAGCAGTGCCGGCTGGGGGCATATTCAATTTTTGAATCAAAGGGCTTGCTGAAAGACCTGTATACAGGCATATGCTACCCAAAATAAATAAAGAATAATCATTAATGACATAAATTAGGGTTGAATTCTCGTTGGTATTCTTGAACGACTCGTTCTCAAAACTCCATTAAAAACACGTTTCATAACATGTTAAAATGCCAATCTGGCAGTCAGGACTGTGTGTGGGCTTTCAAAATGCGTACACGACTGTAGGCTACATTAGCAGATTCAATCAGGTTAATTAATACGGAAGCAGAATCCAGAAGGAGAGTGAGAGAAAAGACGTCAGTACGTGTATTACCGTGTGTTTGGATGTACGTCCGTGATCTTTCAGTTTATCCAAATAGTCCATTGAATAGGCTACAGTTTTCCCGCTTTCAGAAGATGGTAAGAACTTAATTTTCATAAAGTTACGATTCAATTGAAAGTTTAACTGAGATGTCGATGGGATGACAGGCGGCAAGTATTTTTTGACGGACAGAATAGGCAGATAGGGACCATGGATAAGAACAAATCAGCTTTCTGTTTGGTCAGTCTGCATCAATCAAACCTACGGCGTTGTCTGGTTCTGGACTATGTGCTAGACTATTGGAATAAAATGTTACATCATGTAACGTAGCCGATTTAATAAAGTTTAGATTAATTTAATAGATTCACTCATTTATTATTGTGTTGTCATCATCGATCATGAAAAAGTATGATCAAGCATTGCTGTCACAGACAAGCACTCGAGTAGCTGTCAAAATAGACACTCAAAGCTGCAAGGTTTCAACTGACACTCATTTGAACCAATAGGAGCTGTGAAGAAACTACACTAGCCAATGACAGTCAGTGTTGTCTGACAGTTGGCATCTTTCTCTCTGACAGATTAAAACAAAAACAATGAAAGGCTGAGATGGGTTGCCAGATATACTTTGGCGGTCGTTAAAATACCTGGGCGGCCTGTCCAAGTCCAATCTGTGTAGTGTGCTATGGACGTGTGCATTTGAGAGACACTCACTATATCAGCCATAAGTGGGTCATCTGGGTTGGGATCAGCCATCAACAGCTGTATGGACGTTAGAACTGTAGAGATGTTGAGGGAAGGTTTCCAAGCACCCTGTATGAAAGTAAGCCGCATTCATTAGACAACAACATAGGATTTTTCAATCAATCTAGATCAGTGTTGGGCAGTAACTAGTTACTGTAATATTATTTTTTCTAGTAACTAGTAGTTTAACTAATTACCATTTCTAAAACAGTAATATTACAATTACTAATCCAAGTAATGTTGCATTACTGCGTTACAAGAACAAGATTTTTGGTCCTAGCAAGCTTACGGTAGGCTAACTGAACCAACCTGTCCAATCATCTGGATTGAGAGGCTGCAATGTTTCACTGGTTTGATGGATTGTTGACTCCTAAGGTTAGTTATTGTTCCAATAAAGAGGATTCTATTCTAAAATGAGCTGGCTACACATGTTGTCATTTTTCGGAGGGGGCGAGGCAGGGTAGTGATTGTGAAAGTAATTAGTAATGTAACTAGTAACGTAACTGATTACTTTTAATACCCAGTAATAAAGTAAATTACTATCATTACCTTTTGACGGAGTAATAAGTAAATAGTAACTTATTACCATTCATGATTAACTTGCCCAACACTGATCAAGATAGTTATCTATACTGGTGTATTGATATGGCACAGCGATAGATGATGTTCAAATTAAAGCATTTCTGTAGGATGCGTTACTAGTACCTTGGGTGGAAGTTTGAGGGCATCATGACAGATTCTTCCTGCATTATCAATGTTTGGATGGTAGATGGGAGTTGAGAATCTAATTTTAGGAGGTTCAAATGGGTACCTAGAAGAGAAAGGCTTAAATATGGGCTTTATAGAAAGATTTTAAACATGAATATATGAGTATTGCTAGTGAAAGTATGATTGTTTATGGTCAAATTTTTAATAATATTGTATTATACTATTATAATGGTATAATATACACAATATGATAACTAATTAAGTAGAACCAAGAAAGACATTTTATTTTCAAGGATTCACAATCGTGGGTTATGTGATGCGCTGTTCCTTCACAATATGTTATATACACAGTCTTGTACCTTTGCCTTTTATCTGTAAATATGTTTTGCTCCAAAGCATTTGTTCTGAGATGATGGTGCTTAGTGTGACATCTAGACACTAGTGGCACAATGTCATAGAGCAGGGTATGTCATTCTCGAGAATGCTTGCTAACTTCAAGCTCAAATCAACAACAAAAACATTTCTCCCTTCATTGTTGTTGTGAGTGGTGTTTGCCATTTTGTGCTGCTTTTACGAAGCCTGGTCTGTGTAGAATTACCTGATTATGTTTTGTGTGGCATTTATGTGAGAGGTGATTTAGCTTTAATCGAGTTCAAATAATCGTTCTCAATAATAATTGACTACACCATATGTGTACCATATGTGCACTACGACTTGATATAGCCTACCTCTCTGGAACCTTGATGTCTAAGGAGAAGACTCCCCCCTCATATGGAGTTCCCTCTCCTCCAACAATCTCTGCAAACCAGAGCAAGCCAAGGGAGAAAAAAAATCATCAAACAGGTGGAATGCCAACACATTACCAATCAACTTTTGTTGAAACAAAGTCTGAAATTACTTACGTGCCCGAAGTTCACCAATCTCTTCCTCGGTTTGCCAACACGTTATCCCAGGGGGTGGCTCGGAGCTCAACATCTGCAGTTCACGCTTTAATCGGGAAATTCTCTGCATGGTGTCCGTCTTACTGTAATAATACTAGTAGTACTAGTAGTAGTAGTACTGTAATAATTTAGGCTACAAGCAATGCTATATATTCGTACCGTACTGTCATGTGTGGCCTAATTCGCGGCAGCTAAGCAAATGTAATTGTAAAAAGAAAAACGCTTAACTGAATTAAAACTCCATCTGATATTCTTACACTGAAACCGCAGAAAAAGGCACTGGGGAAAACAACATAAACCCGTACTGCAGCATTAACAGCACGCTTTTGACGTTTTGACTTTCCCTCTTCTTCTTCTTATTCTTCTTCTTCTTTTTTATTTTTCTTAGTAGGTCACGTCATTAGTAAGCGCCTTCAGGGAAATGCATTTTGGGTGTTGTAGTCTTAAACGTATGGTACATAATAATAATAATAATAATAATAATAATAATACTACATTTTATTTAGGACGCCTTTTAAAACACTTGAGAACATCTTACATTGAAAAAAGGCAAATAAAAAGTTAGATCAAAGATACTGTATAACATTTGTCTGAGACATACTTGTAATGTTTAGTACCACTGCTAGAAGCAGGACTTTTATTTAGAAGGACCACCGGAAGTGAGGTAGATAAAAACCACAAATAAAGAAATGGAGCTAGGAATGTCTGCGTGAATCTGGCATTATTTAGTTAAGTCACAACAATGCTGATTTGACCACCCTGCTAAAAAATCCAGCATTGCTGGTCACAAGCATAGGGTATGGTTTGCATGCTGGAACCAGCATGGAATGCTTGTTTGCTTGTACCCCGGCATCCCATGCTGTTTACTGGTGTACCAGAATCCCATGCTCGTTTCTCGTGTGGTGGCATATCAGATAGACCAGCACTACCCCAGCACTAACCAGTATGAACCAGCCTGGACCAGCAATACACCAGCACTAACCAGTATGAACCAGCATGGAATTCATGCTGGTTTATGCTGGATTTTTAACAGGGCGATGCAGGAATATACATTCTAGAAACAATACATATTTAAACCAAAAGTATTTAGGGAAATGTATACAAAATAAACCAATTTAGGCATGGCTATGCAAATAGCTTATGCCTTCTATGCATTCAATCTGGTGTTAGGTCAGAATTAAGTCGGGATAACATGGATACAAGTAAAGTACGGAGATCACTTGTGGCGATCACTATCATGTTGCATACCAGTATCACAAACTGTTGACAGCCTGTGTTGTTTGCCAGTTAAAATAGATAGGATAACTAACATATTTCAAAGATGGGCTGTATCTTTACATCGCCTATATGTAGCCATATAGGTTATAGCCTATTCATAATCACACATTCTGATGTGTTTAACCCATATAAATATATGATTTATTTATGATTTTTTTTTGTGGTTTTCTGATGTTCAGATTTAACAAACCAATATGGATTAGGCTATATCTGTACATAATCAAGCAAAATTAATTAATACATTAATAAATAAAATAACGTTTGTGTTTTGGCTGGCAATGTGAACATAGCAGTAGTCTGTTCATTCCAGCCTATAACACGGCAGAGAAAGAGTTTTACTGTGTATGTTACATATATTTATTGCAATTTAGGTCCATCTTGGGTCCACACATATCTTAGCACTTATTTTTGTTGGTAGTGACCATCTCAAATTATGAACATACTTAGATCAGGCATTGAATGTCAGTCTGTCCGTCACTAACTCACTTACATGTTATAGTTTGTCAATGTAAGAAATTCAAACATATAACATCAGCAATAGCATCTCACATTAACTTCAGGTTCTTTAGATGGTTGTTTTGAGTGTCGGGCTAAAGTGGCATCAGTATACTTACAGTATATTACCCGTGGGTCCAGTGGACCCAAAGGTGTAATATACATGTGTAGTGGGCGTGTGCAGTGCGAGGCCATTTAAAATGAGCCAAAGCCAAGAAGTCTGAGGATGAAATAATTATAAATCTTACCATTAATATTTTAATAAACAATGAAAATGAGTCCCACAGACCTTTAGCTTCACTTCACTGGTTACCAGTGCAATTTAGAATGCATTTTAAATTTTTGGTTCTTACTTTTAGAATATTACAAGGTGAAGCACTTACTTACTTACTTACCTGAACACCATACAAGGATTAAAGAAACATTTAAAGTTTTTATTATGCTCTAATAGATACAATGCAAAAAGAGCCAAAAGCAATCTCTTAATTGTAAACCCTCACTAAAGGCTCGTAGTTCCATATCGTTTAGATAACATTAACCAATAACAGCATTTATTACCGTAAAACTTAAAATAAAAGCTAGGTCCCAGTTAGATGCCTGTCTCTTTTACGGGTCTGGAGTGTTTTGACAAATAAAAGCAGGTCTCAAATAGAAGCCTGGTCTGTTTTTTCAATATCATTTATTTGGATGTAGGCAATAAAACCTCTGCGCCCTGGGTCGTCTGCTTGAGCTAGTTATAAAATTATTGGATTACACATACATTTAAATGGTGAAAGTTGTGTCAATATAGTGTGTGGGCAGTGGCGCAGATGAGTAGGAAGAATGCAATAAATAGACGTGGTTATGTTGTTGAGTAGGCTATGTTTGTTTTCAGACCGGCAAACCATCGCCTTCTGATGTGAAATTCATAATCAAAGTCTCCTCCAAACCATTGCCTTCCGATGTGAAATTCGTAATCAAAGTCTCCTCCATTCCATCTTGCCTCGCTAACAAAACTACATCCAATTGCAACCCTGTGGGGTCAGAATAATTTGTTATTGCCCACCTAATTTCATGTACGCCCACACACACGCATATTTCTGGCTACGCTACTGCTTAATCCTAACAAATCATATTTATACTGATTTAAATAAACAATTTTTTTAGCAAGGGTTTTAAATAAAAGTTATTTAACATCTGTCCCATATATATGTATTGATTGAAGCAAATAAAAGACCAGACTATTAATTGCAGTTTTAAGGTATCCTACTTTGTCACCTTTGAAAAAACTATGAGGATCTTTGTCTTCTATACAGTAGTGATATGTTTCTATAGTATTCTGATTACTAGCACACATTAATCACATTCTATTTCATGGCAGTGGCATAGATAGCCTGAAAGGTGTAGTTGTTGTACGTTTCATCTTTCATTTTTACATCAGTGAATCCAGTATCTCTCAAAGCCAACATGTACACCTCTGGGGACCAGTTGTTTAATGGTATCAGATTCTTTGATGCTAAAGTTATCACTCTGTGTAACAACAATGTAGTAACCATGATGCCTCCTGTATGACAGAAAGAGACAGAGAGAGACAAAAGAAATGTGACAATTAAAATATCAGCACTTAGCTTGAACACAAGAAACACCAAAACACTGGCCAATCAGCAGATTTATATTTATATGCTCAAACATAATGTGAATACTAAGTGTTTACCCTACCAAGAGTCATGCAAAACCAGCTGTTACTTGCTTAAATCATGGGTCTGAGAAACATGGAGTTTCTTTTGGGGTTGCACAAGGAAGTTGCCTTGGCCCACTATTATTCACTTATAGTAATTTTTCTATCACAGTATAAACACAGACCAGTAGAAGTTGGATGTTGATGAATCTGGAAAACAGATTTATTAAAATACAGTATTGCGCAACAAGGGAGGATGATATATTCATGTATGAGTTACACTACGTCTCTGAGTAAAAGAAACTTGCTTGTCTAAAGGGCCGTTCAGATTAAACGTGCAAAAACCTGCACTCTCAGCAAGGTAAAGCACAAACCTAAATGTAACATTTTAAAACTTTTGTGTCGCCAAGGAGCATGCAGAAAAGGAAGGGTTTTATATGTTTAGCTAGCACGTTTGTTTTGCTTGGAGTTAACCAAATCCGATTACAGATCATTTGTCAGATTTGAGCTAAGAAAAAACTCTACTAATTAGCCTTATTGAAATAAATATAGATAACCAGTAATGCTTCCATAATTGGTTCTTTTTATACTTTTCATAGAAAAGGGACAATATATTTTCGGGGTTTTCATAACAGAACTGCAATCAATTTCTCCTTCGTTGTTGTTGCAACAGACTGTCCTGTCCCTCCCACTGCCCCTCCACTATTCTGCCCCTCCACCTTGCAAAAGTTCACCATGGTTAAACTGTTGTCATGCAGCTGTTGTCATGTAAAAAAAAAATAATAATAAAGCATTATTGCCAACCTGGTTTCATCACTCGGTGTATTTCCAAGGTCGTTTTTCTGAGGTCTGGCCAGAAGTAGTAGCAGTTAGAGTGGAAGACTCTGTCCACAGTGTTGTTTAACAGTGGCATCGCTGTTATGTCATTATGGTACAAGGTCACCTTCCCAGTGGCTATAAGATCCTTCATTCGCTCACTTGCCATCTGTAAGAGAAGTTATGGGGTAAAGGTTTTTTTATATATATATATATATTTATTTATTTATTTATTTATTTATTTATATATACGATGCATAGAATGATTTAAGTTCAATGCTAGCCTTCGTCGTTGTACGGGAAACCCCAGGCCAATCCTAAATGAGTGTAAATAATTTGGCAGGCCGCATATATTTATGCTATGCGCCTGGTCAGCTGGCATCAGTCAGATATGTGTTATAGATTAATTGATACACCCTCACACAGACACTTCTGTCCCCCCTCAGTCCCCACTGTCTCACCTGGTGCATGTACTCTGAGTAATCCACTCCTATTAGGGAGCCGGTGTGTCCGGTCAGATGTTTGGCTGCTGCCTGCAGGCCCAGGCCAGGGCCATGACCCAGCTCTAGCACTGTGTCTCCAGGCAGGATGCCACAAAGGCGCACGGCATTCTCCTCCAGAGGTTTGTTGTGCAATTTTAATAACTTACTGATCAGCCATCCACTCATTGACATTGTTGGGTGCCCCAACTGTGTTCTAATTTGCCCTGCCCACATCGCTAGAAATAGAGAATAGAGAATGCCGGTAAGTTTATATGAATAGATAACATCAAAAGTTCAGTGAGACATTAAACTCATACATGAAAGAAGAGGCCAGATTTATTCTTTAAAAAAATCTTAATGTTTTTTTTAACACAAAAACTGTATTATATATTTAATCAAAATAACAATTTAAATTGCAGAGACTTTAATCCTAAGCGATTTATGAGAACAAAAATTACATGGAGCAGGTAGAGCGTTAGGCATCTTGCTCAAGGAATGCTTACAGGCATGTCAACTCTGGGATTTTAACCCATGACCTTCTGGCTGGAAGGCCAACACCCAGATGACTCTGCCCCACTCCTGTGTCCTGACTTGTCATACACAAATATTTCCAAAGTCCATGACAAACTACAAGGCATTGAGAGATCACAATTATAAAAATACAAATAAATCTAATATATGCTTTATGTTTGTGTGTGTGCGTGTGTGTGTGTGTGTGACCCTTTATATACAGTATATATATTATATATATAAAGGGTCAAAAGCACCTTATCCTAGAGGCTCTGAATATTTCATATTTTTATTTATGTTAATAACTCTCTGGATGCATATGACACACTCTGAATTGGAAATCTGCAATAGACAACAAGAAACCAAAGTTCGCCACACAATAGTAGAAGAGTAGAAGAAAATGTGAGTAGGTTGTCAACCTACAGTAGTTTGTAGAACTTGTAAATATATTCATATTTCAATATGTAGTATCCCCTATTTTTCAAAATATTGGAAGCAATTGTCGGCACAGCTCTGTATAGAGTATATTCCATGTTTTTAAATTATATACTGTAGGTGTAGACAGGTGGAGTCCGCATCCCCAGCCTCCTGTAACTGACAGAAATGGCTTGGGGGCTCAGAGGGAATATGGCAATGAATATGCTCACACAAAGAAAATAATACTAATAATACTAATAATAATACTAATAATACATTCCATCCATCCATCCATAATAGATTCAATTAAATTGATATAGTGCTTTTCTGAGTACTCAAAGCTACTTTACACTTTAAGAGCACAAAAATACAAAAAAGTAAAAAAAAAAAGAAGAAAAGAAGAAAAGAAAACAAAGGTAGATTATAAATCTATACCTTTTTATAAATCTACCTACCTATGGTTGCAACCCAGCCAAATCGTACAATGTTCATTCACACAACTTCACATAACAATTAATTGGCCAAAGCTATGAGTGACTAACTGGTCCTCAAGAAGAAAACTCTCAACAGCACCAGGTAGTAAGGCCCTCTTGAGTACTTCAAACAGTACAATGATAGCAATTTTGGAGTGCATTTGATGTCATATTTTATCATTTTCACGACAAACCAACAAGGGAAATAAATTAATATAATGTTAAAGATAAAAATCTTTGCGATACATTTCTTACATCCAATGTACTCATTTTATGTAAAACAATTGTAATTTTTTTTAAACATTGTCTCAAGAGGCACGCCTGTAGCTTTATCAGCACAACCGTTGATTGGCCAGATTGCTACTCGGCTTGAGGTTGGCAACGCATTTTTATGGTGCATTGTCGCCGCCTACTGGAATGAAATGACGACATACAGAATATGCTGAATTCTATTTATATATCAGTTCTTCCTGGATTACATAATAAAACAAATAATCCCCCAGGGTTTAAACATAATATCCAGGATGCTTCCTTCAGAAAGTTAGTATTTAAACAGCCTGCCGTGTCTGTCCCTCTCTTATTGGCCTACAATGTGAAATGGCATGCTTGACTGTCTCCCTCTCATAGTAGACTAATCGCCTCTTCGTTAATTTATTCAACCCACGAGTGAGAACCCAAATTAATGCTAGTGTTACACCTTGTTTGTTACAGTCTAAACATTGAGACCTAATGGTCTGTTTCCCAGGTCACATAGCTGTGACATACAGTATAGTTTCTGACTAGTTTAGTGCCTTAGATCCGTTTCTCTAGGCTACCTCTGATACCTGTGTATTTTCATAGCATTCAAGTAAAATATATATAATACATAAACAACAGTTTCGGAAAAAGATCAAACAATTGCGCAAAGAGGCTGCTTTTTTATAGGGAAAATCCACAAAAACGTGACAACGGATCTATTCTAATCCAATAGTCGGATAATGTATGCTCTGCTTACCCGTTTGCTTCCTCAATCGAGCAGCATGAAGGACACAATCGCATGGAATGCTTCTTTCGTTTTCATTTCCCGGAAGGATCAGATTCTAAATAGTCCGATTTCATTTTTCAACAACAAACTGTATCTGAAGTTTTCTGTCGTCTTCGTCTTCTTCTTTCCATCATCGTTTTATAAACATTTTTTTTTCTTCAGGTTGTATGTGCGCCAGAAATATACTAAAACTCTGCAAAGTGCAAAGTAGGCTAGACTATGGAGTACATTTCTCCGACATATTTGGATAAGGTAAGATCAGAGCAGGGTGGAAACATATATAATGTCTTACTTGATAAGTGGGAAAAATATTGTTTTCCTTTTATTTTTTTTTAATTGTGTAGGCTATTATGTTGTCATAGGTGCGTTTGTGCACACCATACACCTTATGCTTTACATTCACGTGCCAGAAACGCATGGTATATTTGACACAACACAATGTAATGTTTTGGATCAGGAGAATAAAGGAAGGAACCCTCCGTCCACTTTTAATATAACGCCAGGCAGACAAGTATCGGCTTGTCCTCCAGAAGACGTCTGCGCACCTTTGCAGTTACCTACGACATGTCCTCCAGCTCAAGACCCTTGGCAGCTACCTGGACGGCTGCGTGAGTCACTGTTTGATTTTGTCATGGCTTACTTGCATACCTAGGACTACGTTATCAGCGGTTGACAAATCCTGAAATAGTCCTACTGACATAGGCTATTAACCTACTGTAAGATATGTTATCCTATTTCCGAATATGTCAATTGTGTGCTTACATGACAGATGTATGGACTATTTGTGACGTTGTGGATGTTTAGGGATTAATCCGTCTCTGTGGAACAAGGAAGATGTGGCCCACTGGCTCCATTGGGCTCAGAGGGAGTATTCACTACGCCGTCCAGAGAGAGGATGCTTTGAGATGAACGGCAGGGCTCTCTGTCTCCTCACCAAGGAAGACTTCAGACGCAGATGTCCCAGCTCAGGTAGAAACGAGAGTATAGGCTATACAGTAGCTGCACCAGTTGATTTAATATTGCGATAATGGAAGGTAGAGCTAAAAATAATGAGCTAGAGATAAATATATTTAGTATTCAATTATTGCATTTTTTGGACCAGGTTGATTATTAAAATATGCAATAAAAATATTACTATTAACATTTTTCGACCATCTCTAAACCTATAGGCTGGATGCCTACACAGGTCTCTGAAAACCCTTTTGACATCGGTATTGAGACAGTCT
>JAODUK010000022.1:2175658-2186842 GCA_027564635.1 Typhlichthys eigenmanni
TGTAAAGCACGTTGAGTTGCACATTGTGTATGAAAGGTGCTATACAAATAAAGTTTATTATTATTATTATATTATTAATTATGAAAAAGTGAGGTATTTTGATCTAATCAGAAAAATTGTTTCGCTAACTGTTTTCTGACCTTTGTGTTTTTAGAGGGGGGATGACCTTACAAAACATAAAACTGCAACATCACCTCATATATTAGGCAGTTATTTCTTTTTTGTAATTATCTACAGTATCTGTCCTCCATGCACACTCTCGCTTGCTTTTTCACCCTTTCTATTATAAAATGGAATGTGCCTGTCTTACTGTCAACTTGTTAGACAATATCAATTATACAGAGAGTCTGAATCCATCTCTGCTGGCCGATTCACTGTATCGACCACCTGTGTCTTATTGCTCAGAATGCCACACTCATCCTCATGAACCACATCTGTTTAGGGAATACATATGACTTCATTCATTTACGGTGGTTCACATTCAATGCACATGCCTAAAATCCCCCTTCCACTGACGAGAACTGTGTGGAAAGGGTACTTGGACTGCATGTGCAGTAATATGTTAAACTAAGCCTGAATCTTACTGAAGCAGAGCATAACTGGGAGTGTATGGCTGCTCTGCTAAAACTCCCCTCAGAGAATTAAGGGTCCAGTAGGAAGCATGAATGTTCCAAGACTAGACACAGGGCCATACAGAAGGATATTCACCTTTTCAAAAGGTATTAGATTTATAGGATCTAGCAGGACATTACATGCATATCCAGCTATTCCATGCAACCCCCCCGCCCATCTCCGTTAGTACCGGGATTCATTAACAACAAAGACCTCAGTGTAATGCTTGTATTAAACACCTTATTTCATTAAGTGCTCTTTAATGAGGGTGCTAACTAGCATGCTTGTCAGTCATCGGGAAACAAGCGGCCAAGGAGACTTGGAAAATTGTGTTTTGTAGGTTTATTCTCGATTAGGTACAATTTATTCTAAATACTTGTATTAACGTATAGTCTAATGTCCTGTATACGCTGTCTACTTTTATGTATCCTATATACTGTACTGTACTGTATATCTTACTGTATATGTTCTAGGCAGTGACGTTACACTGTGTGTAGTTTCAAAACCCAATTTTGTCTTGCCTCAATCATTCCTGGTAATAAATTACAAGCCAAATGGATATGTTGTACGGTTTGGACACCTGCCATTTCAAAATACATTATTTACCAATTGATTATATCGTTCCAAATTTTTTTTAATTTATAAAATAAAAGAGGATTCTATGATATACTTTTTACAAGTTGGTTGAGCAAGGACACGGATGTCTACAGTGAAACTGGAGCTCATATGAGTGATAGATGGATGACTCACTGCGATCCCTCCTAGAAAAGCCTTAACACTTCACCGATACGCTTCATTATATTAGAGCAAATGACTTCATCTCCGAGACTGGGGAAACATCAGTCAACGTGTCTGCTTCCCTACGGTTTCACGCTGTAGATCAAATCATTGTGATTTATGACCCATGCACCTCAACAATGTCCTATCCACTGTCCACTTGTCCTGGTCCAGGCAGGCAGCCTAGAGATGTATCTTCCTAAAAACAAAACTCGTCCCGACGCCACAGGGCCAAGGATTATCTCAGGTGAGAATATGGAGTGTGATATATGCGTGATATTTTGATTATACTAGCTTGATTATAGAGCTGCATGTTTGTTGCTGTTCAGTATTGTGAATCACAGCATGTTTATGGAGGTTTCAGATCGAGAGCCAGCACACTTTCCAGGGAAGATGAATTGGGGGGGACTCTCACTGACTGTGGTAGAATCCTTTTAACCATAACAAGGCTGAGGAGCGCTCAGTGTAATCTACAGAGGTTTAGCAAGCTGACAGGATCTCTCAGCTACTGGCTCTGACCTGGCACCCAGCTCCCCATTGGGTAGGCCTACACACGCGTGCACGCTCGCTCACGAACGCACACACACACACACACACACAAATACACGTTAGAGAGGGAAAAGGATTGAGTGTGGAGAGAAGATCCCACAGCAGACCACAAGCGAGAATGTCTCCTCCGAGTGTGTAAACCGTGGAAGAATATGAGACACAATGAGACTCTATGTTGATTTACAAGCAGACTGACTTGAAAATAAAAAAGACAGCATGTGTATGACCACATGCAGCTCAAATATCACAGAGAAGCATTCCCAGGGTTCCCTCTTCAGAATAACGTCGTCAAACTGACTTTAAGTGCATCTGTATAAATATACACATTTGGTCACTATGTGCATGTTACTCACTGACATGGGATAATATACTATAATCCTTTTTTATCCCCTGAAGGCTCATGTTTTCAGACGTGTAAACCCTATAGGAAGCTTGAATACAACGTGGAACAAACTAGAAATGCACAATGCATCTTTGCTTACTCTTCCTTGGTCAAGCATTTGGTCTGTCAGACAGAAATACATGGCTAACATGGCAAAAATACTATGGATTCTATTAATTATTGTTACTGTACCCAGTAAGTCAGGCATGTTGTGGTTAATGTAACAGTTAAGCTTGACACTAATCCGTTATTTTGAGAAGAACTTGTCCTTTCCAACATGTTAACTTTGAATCAAACATGAATTGTAATGTACAGTAAATGCAATTAAAAGTAACGAAAGAAAATAATAAATTGAATAAAGATCTGAAGGTGGTTTACATGCGTTAAATTTGCACCTCAAAAGTATGTTTTGATTGTATGACGTTTCCTCCAGTAGGTAGTACCCACTACAAACCAAGTACAACCAGAATTAGGATTCATTTGATGGAAACACTAAGGCGAGAGAAAAGTTACCCTGATGAAGATTAAAAAATGCTTGGACGCGGTTTGAGCTGACAGACATATACTACACGCGTTCACATAAAGCTCATTCATGTGAATGGATTTGGGGGGACATGGGATAGAGCTGGCATAGCAAGTATAGGGAACGGGTAGATTTGTGGCACTGACCTGCCTCTCTGATCCAGTGCAGACTCTGTTTAGGACGTCACGGTGTGCCGTCCTACGCTCTGTCTCTAAAACACACAACCGCAATCCCAAATAGCCCTAAATTCAGCTCTGTGGAGGGCTCTTATTTTTGCATGGCTGTAGCTCCATGGAAGTTTTACAGTAAGAGCTATTGGACAGAATAAGCTCAATTTTGGCTTGGAGTGCTGAGTCTTGCCAGAGCTGTACAACTGACAGCTCATCTACTCTGCTCTCTACTACAGTCTGTAGAGCACGCTGCTGACCAACTTGTCTCCTAGAAGTGTGTTTCTTTCAGACTGTAGTCACATGCACTGTTTTCTGTAGTGGCAACTCACCATTTGTTCTCAAGTTACCCTTATGATTAGGTGTTCTAGTCCTGGATGGGCACAGGACAATTTGAACTGCGGGAGCAAGACACCACAAAGTTCAGCCATGGTTAAGCTTAGTAAAAAGCAGAACTAATAAGCCAGTGTTCCAGTTTCGGTTGAGTCTCTTGGGTGGTGTAAATGTATTACACCCCTATCTGTGGCTTATTTTATTCCAGTTAAAGTATTACCGCTTCAGTTCAGTATTTTTCCACTGAACCGGAGAAACAATATCTATGAAATATCTATGAAGTTGTGGTCAGCAGATCCAGATCTGACCTCACTGCAGTCAGGTTGCCTTACATTAACCAGCTGCTTTGTTCTAAGAAAACACAACCTCTCACGTAATTATCTAGGAAAACCTCTGAGGAATGTTAATGTGATGGAAGTAGAAGGGGGAAAGCCACTTGAAAGGCTCAGAGCGCTACAGCAAGCTTTCCTTCAGCCAGTCCCCTTCGTCGCCATAATCATCATATACGTGCATGCGTGCGTGCGTGCTCGCGTGCGCACACACACACACACACATCCACAAGAACATTTTAATTAAATTATTTGCCATAGACACAGACTTTCTTAATGTCTTTAATCTTCAATAAGAAAGGAGGTTTAGGCCATTTCATAAGCATTTAAAATTGTCCCTTTTCCTAGAAGAGTATCCATATGTAATGCTTTTATAATACCTGAGCAGCAGTATCCTTTGCTAAGTGAGAAAACACTTGTGTTTGGATGCAAATTTGAGTGCAACTTAACTGGAGGTGCGCACGCTCTGTGCCATGCATTTTGATCCGTTTGCCCCTCTTGCCAGGTAAACATGCTACGCTTTAATAAATAGTAAAGAGTCAGACAATGTGAGAACGACATGTGAAGAGTTAGACTCGTTCAAACTAGTTTGTTCTTAGATAAACCGTTCAAGTCCGACATCAAAGAGACAATATAAGATTACAGTACGGCTATCTCTATATCTGCTCAGTGCTCTATGTTTGAGTGCATGCGTAAAGCTGTAATGTTCAGTGAGTGCACCACCCCGCTTACCATCTGATCACAACTGTGACCACATGCAGGTAACAAAAACACAAAAATAATGTACATGGCTGTTCACAGTAGTACATGCCACATGCCATTGTTTATACACAAACCTGCATTATCTGTTTTGGAAAGGGTACAGAGGCAGCAGGGAGATACAGGCAAGACAGAGCACCACAGCGGGTTGTGGGTTGTGTGTGATAAAGTTCCTATTGAGTAAGCCATCTAGGTATTTTGTTTGAACAGTTGGGATCCTGAGCATGTGTGAGCGCAGAGAAACGGTACCTGCACACCTGTGAGTTTCAGTTTCCTAGGTTGACTGTATCACTCTGCACTGCAGCTGGACTTCTGTTTATGCTAGCTAGAGCATTCCTCCCATGGCCAAAGTTAGATTCACCCCCCCCCATCCCCACATACACACACACAGCACCCAGTCCTGACAGAAGTGTGGCTGATCTTACTTAAGCTCAATGTGTGTGATTTTCATATCCATATAAACCCTGCTGCTGACAGTAAGGTCAAATGTATAAAATCTTCAGCTGGCCTTGGAACTCATACACTCGTCTTCCTCTTTAGAGTGACCTGGCATCTATCTCTCGATCTCTCCATCTCTGCTCTCCCACTTTTCTCCTCATTGGCCTATATGACACAATCAGAAATGCAAACACTTGTCCTGACGCAACACACTTTATGCCGGTGCCGCAAATGAAGCACATGTATTCGCACACAAGGGGCCAATTGACAAGGTCACACATTGGATGCGCACCTCAAGTCAGAATCATTTTACTAGTGTAAATATTAGTTAATGTCAGGAGCATTTATATAGTAATGGCGGTCCTTCAACAGCCCCACTTCTCCTAAAGCACGTTCTCACTGATCGTTTCTCCCTGGGGCCTCACCTCTTATAACCTTCTTCTCCTTCCTCTCCTCATTTAATCCCTGTTTGTTATTACACCCCCCCCCAACCCTCCCAATTTCTCTCCTCACCCCCTAGCGGGCTGAAACAAGGCCATCTTTTTCCTGAGTCCCATTGCGCAGAGATCCACATCTTCCTACGCTCCCAACATGCGATACATCATTCCATTAGCTGAGCCAATGTCATCAAGCCGTTGAGCGCAGTGCTTATGTTACTTCCATCATCCCTGGAGAGCCACCGCAATCTTCAGACCATCCTGTGAGGCTCTGAGTGAGCCTGACTCGCCTTTGTTCAGTTCCAACCTAAAAACAGTCACCCAATGTGGGTTTACCCGTTGGTCACAAAATCTGCCCACAGGGGAGGAGAGGAAAGTAGCAGGTCAAGAGGAACCAAACTGCCACTGGAAAATGGCCCTGCTTTGGTCCAGTAAGATAGCCCTCAAATGAAAACCTTGTTTTTCACAGCAATGATGTATTTCCCTAAAAACACATTTAAGATACAGCATGTGCAGAAATCTGAAAAATAAAGATTATACCCCAGTAAATGCTTCATTTTATATTTGATATTTATTGAAACAAAGTAGAGCATTGATAAAATAAAAAGTAACAAAAAAAAAAAAAAAAAAAAGGTAGGACACATACTTTTTGGCAATTCTCAAATTCAGAAGCTTATACATACACATAGTTGAATTGGCATGGAATAGCTATGCGCTGCCTACTGAATCACCACAGGGACAGTAAAGTAGTAACTGAGTGGTAATAGAAGCATGTGGCCGCCGTGAACACTTGTGATACGAGTACGACTCTTAGGCTGGAACAGAGTGAATGAGTGAATAGCGAACATTAAGGTGCATTTCCCTTTACATCACAGTGAGAGCCAAATTTGTGAGAACAAAATTAGTGACTTACACAAAACAATATGGACCTATGATAAAGATGTTTCTGTTATAAAAGCTTAAAAGGCGATCTGGATAAAAGAAAATAAATACATAAACATTTACTGATTGGTTGGATAGACATACTATATACAGAAGATGGACTATTTCTCCATCGTAACCACAACATTGCCCATATATACTCAAACCATGTAAGTATTATACCATATTGTTAAAGTGGATAATCTGTATTAATATGGAGGAAAAAAAAAATGTAGATTATAATATTGATATAGTTGTTGAAGATGCACTAGGGGAAAAGTTGAAGAGATGGCTACAGACATATTTACGTCTCTGGTTCAAAGTGCATAATGACTGGAGAACTTGTTGAAGCACCTAGACAGCAGAGAGGCTGCTAGCACAGCAGAATGCCCAATCTTCAAAACCTCAAGTCCAAAAGACCCACGTGTGCCCATTGTTAACCATCGAGGGTGTTCACTGGACCTTCCACAGCATGCGGTGGTGGCCAGTAAACAGGTGCGCGCTGGCACTGATCCTATGACAACACAGCTTCCACCAATACAGTTTGTTCCAAAACACCGCTGATCTACCGTCGTGAAACAGGATGAAGAGTCCAATTTCACAGTCATTGAAACCCATTAGACTTGCCAAATGACAGGAGATGTTATGGGCAAAGAAGATGTGGGCTTTGATATTTGATATTAAGCCAGGTTTAGGCACATGGGTTTAAAATGCTGATGACCCTGGGCAGAAAAAAAATGTATCATCTGAAAATAAATATTTCACAATATTCTCAGTTTCTGAAGACATAGGATTTTTTGAAAACTAAAAAAAGGAGCAAAGAGTCAAGTCTTTTTGCAACGGTATAATTGTTTAACTCTATAAATATAATTTATATAGTTTATTTCTTCCATTCTTTCTCACCGCTAGTTTGTTCCTCTGACCGTGGAATCGTGCGCACACACACACACACACACACACACACACACACACCTTTCCCCCGCGCGCACCGACGCGCCACCATCCCCTCACTTGCAGACATACTGGTCCACGATGTGGGTGCACTTCCTGCACTTGACGTAGCAGCACCAGTGGAACTTGCAGTTGCAGCGCTCCACCACTTGGGCCTTGTACTGGTCGTAGCCGCGGCCGCAGCACATGAGCTCGCAGCCGTCCATGCCCTCCGACGTCTTGTTGCAGAGGCGGCCCACCGTGCCCAAGGAGCCCGTGCTGGCGTTCTTCAGGCAGTAGTCCGGGCTGGACTCCACGTAGACCAGGTCATGGCTGGTGGGCGCGTTGAACTTGCTGTGCATCTGCACCAGCTTGCCGCGCCCGTTCAGCTTCATGGAGGCGGCGCTGTCGTACTTCTCCTTCAGCGCGTCGCCCACGTGGCGGAAGTCTGCCAGCTGCAGCCAGCAGGTCTTCAGGCTGCAGGAGCCGGACACGCCGTGGCACTTGCAGGACATGTGGGCGAGGTCGTACACCGTCTGACGGGAAGGAGAGGAGGGTTAATAACACACAGACTAAAGACACGTTCAGTAAAGTGTGTTATACTGTAGTACAGGTGTTCCCAAGCCTTTCAGCTCACGGCCCCCAAAATAACAGTACCAGAGACCCCCTTGTGGTAAAAGCATAATACTATTTGATAGTATTTTAATATATGCTAGTAGCAGAATACATCAAAGTAATGTATACACTGTACTGTGTACGTATTATGTCTAAAATACGATATTTCTAATAATTTCAACATTTTATTTAATTTCTGAAATGATCTTGACCCCCTCCTGTGTGACCCTCACTCTGAGAGCCACCGATGCTCTTGTAGGCATAATTAATGCTGCATAGTTTTGGTGGGTCTGTGTGTGCGAACATTCATGCACGTTCAAAGATACAATATGTCCCCCTGTAAGCAGTGGGCTGCTTACATTTCTATAGCATACATTTAGAAGTTGCCTTGCAACTGCTATCTGGTAGCACAGACTGTTGCACAGACGATAAACCGATAAAGACAGGGATTCTGCTCTCTCATCCCCTCTCACTCATTCCATCAATCTCACTGCCCCTTCTTATTCTACTGGACTAGAGCTTGGTCAGGTTGAGTGGTCAGATGCTCTTGGGTTTCATGTCCATCACCCTTATGCATTGTGCCTAACACCTGCTTGTGCAGGTCTGTGCTCACTGGAGGTCACTGTGACTGATGAACACAACCAAACTGCAGCCACAGAAATCAGGTGTGAAATAGTTCCTTCTATCTCTTGCAGTTTTGCAATATTGCCTGGTTGATGTTAAAGGCGTAGCAAGCAAATGAAAGCTAATAAACTTTTTGTCAAATGGACAAAATATCTCTTCCCATTTCACTAGTTTACCATTTTCTATGCGTGCTGAAAGTAGTAATACGGCGATGGCTCCGTAAATAGAAAGACAAACAAAAGTGTCGAACACCGCTCACAACAACAATGCAATAAAAATAATCTCAATGCTTTTCAATGTGTGGGGCGGAGCTTCTGAGGGAGTGTGTTTGTGGGGGGGGAATCCAATTTCCATTTGCCATTTGGGTACCGCTGTACAATAAGACTACCCTTAAAGAATTTAGAAATTATTTACAATTAGGTTGTAAATTAGGCTGTATTCACTTTCTACATCATTATTAAACGTTATGAACAAGTTATAACTGTTTTCAGGCAGGTATAAGATCAAGTGAACTGAAACCAGTGATAAATTCATTTTTTAAATATTTAATAGCGGCATTTGTGCCATTTGATAAGACACAGACACTGATAGACTTCCTCACCCTCCGTCCAGCCTCGTTGTTGTGGAGGTTCATGAAGGAGCGGCCGCTCTCGTAAGAGCCTTTGGGGTAGCTCTTCTCCCTCTCGCGGGCGTCCACAAACTCCCTGGCGAACCTGTAGCCGTAGTGCAGGTTGTCTCCGCAGCCGCCCCAGAGCCAATCACGCGGGAGCTCCTTGGGGCGTGCCGCGCGGCTGCACCCGCAGCTGGACAGCTCCCCTTCTCTGCAGGCACGGCTCACTGCATTCACAACCCCAGCCGCGCTGATGGCGTACGTGAACGCTGTCTCTCGGCTGCCTGTGGACGGACGGGCGGACACACGGACACACACACACACACACACACACACACACACATCATATTTAATATAAGTAGAGAGAGTTTACATGGGAGATGTCAGACTTTGGAAGAGACATTTACGTTTTGGGAGCAGTTATTTTTGTATGATCATTCCAAATAGCTCTGTCAAACCTTGTTGATAAAAACGTCATGTATTCAGATGTAATTATGGGTGACACTGTTCATCATTTAATTAGACTGCAGAGCATTTCAGTCTGTGTACTCTTCTTCACGAGTATGTTCAGACAGCATTAGTCAGCCGCTGTTGGGTATCTGCCAAACTGAAGACGGCGCCCTCTGGTGTCTGAGAGCTCTCTCAACAGGCAGCTGCCCGTTACCTCCCAAATTGAGAGCGACAGAGAGAGAGCGAGAGAGAGAGGGCGAGAGTGAAAGAGAGACAGCTCTGTGTCTGCATGTGGCACGACTGGCTCCATCTGGAACCATAGCTCAGATTAGCTCACATCATTTCTCCTTCTTAACATTTCGGGGGAAGGGGGTGGGGAAGTGTCCCCCCGACGTCACAAATGCCTCTTTCTCCATTGAAACCAACACACAATCCCGCTGACTTAACGTGCATGGGAACCTGCTGATGCCAAGAGAAAGAGATAAGTTTCAGGGAGAAATATGATGGGAGGGAAGGGGGGTGATGATGACGGGGGGGTTTGAAATGCAAACACAGCAAGACTGTGTGCCGAAGTGGGCCTACAGAATTCAGGTACACAGCCCATATACCTGCTAGGCCAACTCCTAAGTCGTCCCACACGCAATAACAACCAGAGATGCACATACCGAAAGAATAGACAACTGGGTCAAAGAGACAAGCCGAGAGAAGAGCCGTAAGGGATAAAATTTAAAAAAATAAAAACATTAGAACATAAAGAGAACATACAGCGAGTCACAGAGGAGAGAGGGCCGATAAAGAGACCGATAGGAGGCAGTGACTGAATGCTGTCCAAAGAGGAAGTGCTGGCGGCGCAGGTCTTGACCGGCAAGGGGAAAACAGATTATTAGTCTTACAACTTCAAACCAGCCGGAGGAGATCAGCCTAATAGCGGACCTGTGGACAGACGAGCTGTCGTCTCCCACGCTGCTGTGGACCTGGCCGCACTCCCATCCTGCAGCCCGGCCAGAGACCCCCCCCCCTCTTCTAGGGCTAACGCCTCTAAATCAGTGTGGCCCGGGGAAGTGCGCGGAGAGGGAGGGAGACAGACAGACAGACAGACACGCAGGCAGACCGATCGCCCGACTGAGAGGGGAGGTTGTGTTTACTTGGCCCAGGGATGGAAGTGATGTCAGAGTAAGCAACAGCTGATGAGATTTCTATGACGACTGATGTGTGGAAAGGGAGCTGCCGACAACTATTCTTCACACACAAACACACCTGAGTACCTCAGTGTATGGAGACACACACACACACACACACTCACACACACACACACACACACACACACACACACCTACCTTCTTGGACAAGTTACCACTGCAACCGTAATCTATTAGCACTTGCGGTTCTTTTGAATTATGCCTAATGAAGAACAGACCTGACTCACTGTCCACAGTTGGCTTTCAACTGACTTCAGGCTGGGCCACATGAAGGTGGTGTCATGTTGGCACGTGATGACATGCTCAGAATGTGATTTACCTTACAGACAGCATTGTAACACACTGGTTTCAGTGTGTACACACACACACATATTGGTAACATACGTGCATAGAAACGCATAAAATCTTTGACAGGTTAACATATTGACGCCTAAAATGCATTACCATTAACTGTAAATACGTTGTAGCCCTTCATCAGGTTAGATCACCCCTGGGCCCTGGGAAGGAGGGGGGGGGGGGGGGGGGGGTG
>JAODUK010000022.1:2186852-2200428 GCA_027564635.1 Typhlichthys eigenmanni
CCCCCCCCCCCCCCCCCCGCTGACAGGCAAAAGCCACATGTGATTTATCCAGCGACCTCAACCACCAACTATTCTCTCCACACAGCTGCTCAGAATCAACCTCAAACACTCCAATCAGAGAGACAGAGAGAGAAAATATGGTAAATACAACAACACTAATGACGTTGTGCAAAAAATAGTTTTTCTTCAAAATGTGAACCTGTGCAGTTTTTTCTTCAAAAAAACAAACAAAGAAACACAAAAAAAAAAAACTTGTGCGCTCGGCGCTCTACTGCATCGCCCGACATCGTGCAACTCTTACCGATCTGCGTGACCGGTCCAAACACAGAAGAGTTGCCCACAGTGCTGCAGTTCCAGCGCCGATGCCTGAACTGGAACTGGCATTCCCTGATGCCGGTCTTGGCACCCTCGCTGATGTACTGCATGTGGTCCTGGTAGAGCTGGCACAGCTTTTTCTGGCCCTGTGAGAGCCCCACTAGCTGGCTGCACAGCGGCTGGGCACCGATGATGTACGCCTCGGGAATCAACAACGGATTCATGGCCAGGGACCTGCAAGAGACGACACATTAGCATATAGACACGTTACCTTAGAGGACACATTAGCATATGAAAAACATCCATATCATGCAGACATATTGGCGTTTAAAAACACAAACGCTTTGGAAAAGCAACTGAATTGACTTAAAACGCACCAAATAAATGAATAAATAATAACCTTTCTAAATAAAATGTCTTAAAGTTTACACTGCCAACGATCTCCTAATCTCAGAATTTTTGAACGGCTTTCTCACTGAATTAGTCATTGCATGACAATTGTAACCAACCAAACAGAGTTCTTGGCTACGCATATGGAATACAGATAAACCCATAGGCCAAAAATCACTCTCATTTGATTGTGGATAGATTCCAATAGATTACTGTAGATAGACAGGCAGATGGCAAGACAGACCGACAGAGACTGTAAGACAGGCCTAGATAAGGAAGACAGGCAAAATGATGATAGGGACAGAGAAGAGAGAGAATAGTATAAGCATCTGGTTCCAGGCCACATGACAATTAGAGCAGCCAATCTCTGAGCCTCAAGAGACAGACAATTAGCCCCCAGTGTAACCTGATCGACTAGGGAATCTAGCAACAAGAGATGGCAGACTCAGCATGCAGCACCATAACACGCACACATGTGCCCAGACAATCACAAATACCCCTCTCTCACACACCACACTAAGTGCTCATTCATATCGACATCCTAAATCATTTACACCTGCAAGTCCTGTTCCAGAAAAAGCTTCAAGAAAAACACATTATTCTAAAATAAATTAAAAAATATATATATATATATATATTTTTTTTTTAACTTAACTATGATGCACATAGTTTAAATCGTGTAAATGGATGCTCCTATATATAAATATATATATAAATATATATATATAAAAAATTTATAAATATAAAAAAAAGTTTTCTTCTCAGTGTGACTAACAAATGTAATTCCCCAAATAGCAAAAGTATGGGTGAATATGCATGCATGCCTCCCCCACCCAACATACTATCTACACAACGAAAAACCACAGCATTTTCTATAATATTCAGAATTTTGGTTTGGCTGTATTCATGGAGAAACTAAGGAAGAGGAAGTTCTTGAAAAGAAACAGCAGTCAGCATGTCTTACTGTGGCTCAATCGGCTGAAGCTAAACAAGCTAAAGACGTCTGTTGAGCACAACCATGTAAACAGAGATATATACACACACGCACACGCACACTCCCAAACCTGACTGAACCCACCAAGGTCTTCAATACGGGATATGACATTAAAAAATGAACCAAAAGAGCCAATATATTTTTCTACATTCAAATTGTTAGTCTTTTTCATGTATTTCATGTTTTATTGGGTCATTTACAGAATTAGCTTAATTACAGGCAGAACTGCCTCCAGTCATGCCAACATTAGAGCAGATGCACGTTCAATACATACCACCACGAGTTGGCCTCCACGACCACCTGCATGACCAGGGTGAAGAGTGTCAGAGCGAACACGCAGTGTCTGGAATCCAACACGCCGCCCGAGGGCCATCTGACCACCCCACACACGTACCCCAGCCCAAGGTTCATACTGCCACCAGTCTGGGGAGAGACGCCACAGCTACATGTCACTGGGTTTAGTACAGGGAATACTTTCAAACGCCTCTCCCTCCCCAAGAAGAAACAGAAATAAATAATTGTGTCTTCATAACTACACACATCTGCATGCTTTAGGCATAATGTGTGTGTGTGTGTGTGTGTGTGTGTGTGTGTGTGTGTGTGTGTGTGTGTTTAAGAGCCCCAGGGACATTAGGGTGGGAGGAGCACTGATTTGGCAGCAGGTACTAGTGTGAATCACATCAGACAGATAGACAGCACAATGACCATCAACCGTCAGCCTGTCACATTCCTGCCTGACAGTTTGCAAAAGAGAGATTTTGCTGGTGAGAGGGAAAATGTTTGCCTTCCAGTTTTGGCTGTGATTTGCTACATTCTTGGCCTAGTTGCAAACTTTCTAAATATTATTATTTATTTACCCAAGGATTAGTCACTCATATACAGCCTCCATTTTTCACTACATGGGTGCCACCTTAAAAGCTATGGTGGTCTTCAATAAAAAGCAGACCTTAAAAAAAAAATACAAAAAAGGCATGTAGGTCTCTTTAGGCCCAAAGCACAAAAGTGAGCTTGTTAATGATGTTTAGCATAGGCTACCTATAAGAAATTGCTCTTGATAAACTAACAACACTGGAAATATTATGTTCATAACCTTCCACTGCATTTTTTTTAGGTAGGCCTTGAAAACAAAGGCAAATGTTCATTCAAATAAGCATTTAATAATCATAATAATAATAATAATAATAATAATATAGAATTTATTATTTCTGTTTAGTTCAGTTATGTTAAAACTGCACAAAACACGCCACAGATGGTGCGGTAGCAGGTCGCTGATTTTCGTTAAAATAACCGTCTAATTAAAACAAAATAACGTTAGGCAGATGGTCTAATAATTTGTCAAATGAATAAAAAATGTATCGTATTGATGTAGGGATGAACAAAAAATATATAGATTAAAAAAATAAAAATAAAAACAACACCAAGTGCATTTAATTGAATTAGGCCTGTGTGCCTTAAACCTGCACAGGCCGGCGTTCTGTGACTGGTGCAGTGTTGCCCTCTTATCTCTCACACTGCGTATTTCCAGCATCGCGTTGTTGAGGCTAATAAGCCTGTTAAATTCTCATTAGAAACCAGGCCAAGTCGGCCGTCATTAAACCGACACGCAAACGCGCAGAAGCACGTAGACTAACACGCGCTTTCATTGTTTGCAGTAGGCTTCAATTGTTGGCGGCAACGTTAACATGTATTTCTATTCAACCACTATAGAAGCATAAACAGCAGGGAGAAACTAGGCCGTTTCTGTCCGGTCCATATGCGCCGGGGATTGCAGGCCAGGGTTTGCATTAAAACTGGCAATAGTGCACATAAATTATGTAGCATAGCAGGAATTATAATTTGCATGGCAAATAATGAACGTAACGGGCCCTGTGAATTTTTGTGAAGGGTTTGACATGAACCTATACATTATATTCTTAATCCTGACGAATGAGACGGGTTTGTCTGCAAAATTGTTAATCTCCGAGTCAAATTATTAAGAACGAGAAAAAAAAACAAATGTCTGCAGAAAATTAACTTGGCGTAATTTAACTTTTTTTTTCCACCAGGCCTCTACTTAAAATTGGTTAAGCACATTAATCACGCTTCACGAAAGCGCATCGCGAATGTGCAGAAATAGGACTAGGGTATAGTTGCAGAGTTCTTGATTTCAATTTGGGACCCAATGCAATTAAATTAAAATTGTTTATAAGACTTATTTTACACAATGAATCCGGTCAAAATGTAGGCGTATTTAATATAATTGTATGAATGTATTATTAGAATATATGTAAGGATTATGTTTGTAGGTCTAATTTATATTCAAATAGTTCACAATGTAATTGAACACTTGCATAAAATAGTTAGGCAACCTATGTCGCGAGGCTATTTTTTGAAAATAATAACATGCCCGTCATAAAAAAAAAAAAAAGGAGAAATTCGTTTTATCGCAATTTTCAACACAAACTTAATTTAAATCTTGTATTCTCGATTATTGCCAGCAGTTAGACCTCGATTGTCCTAAAACCAGGAGAGGGAGCTATAGGGACAAGGTTTTCATCAGGAGGTGAGCAGAAAAGAGTAGAGCACACACTATAGACGTTTCTTTTAACTGGCAACATACGAGTTTGATTTTCCTTAATTACGTTACTGCAAAAGGAGCTGCAACTAGTTGCACTGCATTGCAAAATATGTAGTTTTCACAACAGGCTGCTGGAATGGCCAAAACCAATGGTGCACAATGGGGGCACCGTGTTGTACATATCACATCTTTCATGAGGCCATTTTTGCAAACATAAAGAAACAGCTGTCCAAACATTTCTCCCTACATTTTTTACTTTAAAGTGCAAGACAGCTGGATAGAAAATACCCTATACTTTCAGGCAAGAGGCCTTCACTTACCAAGACGTTGAGTCAGTTTGAAGCGTTATCTTTTTGCAGACGATGTCAAGCCAAAGGTATAGCCTTATTCCAGTGCATGGATGACGGAAGAGTTCCTTTTTTCCCCCGTAGTAGCAAGAGCAATCAGGTAAGCCTAGTTCAATCCAGTTCTACTTGATACAATCTAGAAAGTCCTTGTTTGGTATATGCTACTCGTTTTGTGTCGGTAAGATGCTATGATGGTCGCTGAATGCACTCCTTGCAGAGAGACAGAAGAGGGAATAACTAATTGCAAGCCGGGGGCTGTTTACAAAAGTTGTCCAAAAGCAATCCCAACAATTTTCAAACGTGTGCGTGATTTTGCGTAAACATTTGACAAAACCAGCAGCTCAAACTGCCTATGACGGCAGAAACGTCAGCAGTAGGCCTACAATTGTTTGCCCGTTTCTCTTGATGCTAAGTTGTAAACTTTATTCCCATTCAAGAGAAAATGGCACAGATCAAAATTACAAAACTCACATGTGCAAAGGCCTTATAAACGTTTAAATCCAACCGTTCTCAACGTCAGTTCAGAGTTCGTTCTACCTGCGGAAACATCCACAGAGGAATCCTCGCCACAAACGAGTTGTCAATTCACCCTCCATTCCAAACAAAATACCACGTTTGTCAGTTCCTTTATTTAAGCTAAAATTCGTAACAAGGGGGAAATGGACCATCCACTTGGCCGAGACTCAACAAAAACTCGTCGAAATCTGCTCCCCGAAAAAAAAGGTTTGCAGTCTACCTCCAAGCGATGAACTTGCGAGTGCGCGCAGTAGAGGGCAATTGAACTGCGTGTGTTAAACTACAGCAGCAGCCGCGTTTCGAAGTCTGTCCTCCCAGACAGGCTGTATGTGTTGAAGTGTAGAAAGTGTTGCGAACTGCTTTCTCTCTGTCACCTGCCTCGTCGCCTCCTAGCTCGAACTAGTAGACTGCAGCGTAGATGCTGGGCGCAAAACCTTCAGGTGGCGCATGCGCCTCAGACATCTCTCAGAATACCTTTTTTTTTTTCTTTCGTTCTTTCTTCCCTTCTTTCTTTCTTCCTTCCTTTAACGCTCAAGAAAGAGGAATGCGGGCCAGGAAAGGGTTGACTCAGAAGAGTGTAGGTGAATTATAAAAGGAGGGAGAGGAGGAGATATAGCGAGAGAAAGAGAGGAGGAGAGAGAAGAAGAGGGCGGAACGGGCTGTAACAAAACAAGCTTCTCTATTACCTAAAATAAACTTATAAAGCACCCGAGGCTATTACCCTATCCATGCCAGAGCAGAGTTAGGATTTTCACTTGTAGGAGATCGAGTTACCACTCAGTAAAATCAGGACAAGCAGGTCCATACCGAGTGGGAGGGTCTGAGCATTATGGCTATTACAATAATCATTACTCTCTATGGTTATAAAGAATATACGTGATGGTGCAGTATCACAGGGCTCATTGCTTCATAAGACCACGTGTGTCAAACAGATTCCCCACTATACACCTTGAAGCAATCCAAGGGTGAAATATGTATTATTTTCAAATACGATTAATAAAATGTCTGGCTTGAGGAAATGGAGATAGAATAACAATTGCCCGTAAAGCGTTAAAAGAATGTCCGCAGAAAATGTTTCCTCATAGAAACGCAAAGAGAAGAAAGATACATGAAAAAGCTTTTACTGTAACACAATTATTTTGAAATTGGTTTGAATAATAATTCATTAGGAATCAATTACGACTTATTTATACATTTTATTATTAGTATTATTATTATTATTATTATTATTATTATTATCTGTAGTATAAAATGTTTAACATACATTAAAATGTGTTAAAATAAAATGTTTAAAAATCATTGGTATGGTCTGCAGACAACATATATTTGGTATAATAATTGTAAAAGAAAATTGAGAAAAATACTACTAACAGATCGCCTAATTAGAACAAATGAAGAAATAACATGACTTGTAGTCTGCTTCATATTTTAGAGTAATGTCAGGGTGTCTTTAGGTGTTTTGTGAGGAAACAAATCTTCCTGGCTGCATATGAATGAGCATCCTGCTGAAGCTCTGCACTAAGATGCCTGAATATGGCGGTTGCAGGAAACAACTGGGCCTGGAGTTGAAGGACCTAAAACAGCTCAGCCACATTACTGAGTCCCCTCCGCCCAAACCAGGCCCCTCCACCACCCCCTCCATCCCCCCCAAGAGGAAAACTGGGCAACATCTGGCTGAGTTTATAAGAGAGAGAGAGAGAGAGAGAGAGAGAGAGAGAGAGAGAGAGAGATGGGAAGGGGGGGGGGGGTTGGTAGACCATGAAAAGTGGGAAGAATTCTTTATTGGGCAGCCCAAAAGGCTATTGTTATATATTTTCCATTAGTAGTGGTGAAAATAACCATTGTTAGCAATAAAACCAATAATGTAAATACTCACAATATTGTCTTTCTGACAACGTGCTCACTGCAGATATTATGAAAAGAGTTCTTTAATCAAACAACATAAATAAGCGGACCACTGCAAAACAATGGAAGTGGAGTAAACTATAATACCCCACACATTCACTAGGCAACGTCAAATCAAACACACACACACACACACACACACATGCGCACCCTTAGACATCCGCATCCCATATGTACAGTAACTGACATGTTACGTATCAAGGGAAGGGAATGCTTAAATCAAAACACAACACTACTGTACATCCTCAAATCACATCAATCTTCAGTACAAAGAAAAATAAATGCAAGTCACTTCATTATCTTCAGGCAGTCACTCAGATTCACCAGATCAATACACAATAATCACAGTTCACACACAGCTGTTGCATCTCCATAAAAAGTAAAGAGTGGCACTCAAACTGTTTTGGATGTAGAAAGCCAAACAGAACATGATATTGGTTCATTAAGCAAAAACACAGTGTACTAAAAGTACACAGGGAGAAATGTACACACATTAAGCTGGTTGATTGGAGGTCATCTACGCTTCCCCTCCATGGCTCCCTTTTATTAAGGTTCATATTTTTAGGGAATTGTTATAAGCTGATCCTGAACCACTTCTTCTGGGCATCTTTGACGTAACGCAAATTCACCAGCTGTCGGCGAATGCTCCCAAATTAAACAGGAGATTGTCAGACAGATAAATTGCAAGAGAGCTCTCTTGGCTCAGCTGCATACAGTACACACACAGGGGCAGGGGCCTTTGGCACAGTACATCACGAATGTCTCTGTGGATTGTTGAGGTTCACGTTGTGATTGTGACAACAGTCTGGTAATAGCTGCAGACATGAACACACCCCCATAGGTTTGTGTCTAGATCCATTGGCTCAGCTCGCCAATAGTAGTCGACAAGGGTGGAATTATTGTCGGCTGATGCACAGCCAGGGCTCTGTAGCGCTGCAGCGCTGTAAAATGAATCCAGCTTCACGTCTATTAAAAACAGCTAGGGAAATACAGGCAGTGGATAGCTTGCCAATACCCTGTAGCCCCTTGATGAAGAGTGATGCTCAGCCTACGAAGAGGGGAAGTCATGTACAATGGGCATGTAGGTCCTTGCTGGGCTGTGGCAGTTGTTAATGCAGAATTAGATGGTCTTCCATAAAGTAATGGATCTCTGTGAGGCTTTTCCTCAATGTCACCGGCTCTGTGCTGACATTCTCCACAGCACACTGGATTCATGAGTAATAACAGTGTATATCAGTGTGTGTGTGTGTGTGCGTGCATGTGTGCGGGCTAAGTTCTTGAGCATCCTGGTACATTGGCTCGACAAGCAGCTGTGGAAAGAAACAATGAAGAAAAGCATTAGTGTGAGATTTCAGGCACAAAGAATGAACTACAGAATCAACATTAGAGATCCACACAGGGCCATAATAAAATGTGTCTTTACCACCGTTCTCTCTTATCAATGCTTTCAGTTTACTGACAAGCTGCAAAGCGCATGACATTGACTTGATGATTAAAAGAAATCGGATATTTAAGTCCAAAGTGAATGTTTGTGTTTTTTTTTTTAGATATATGGCTTGACCATTGGCTCCATCTTGCTGTCTGGCAAGCCTCCAGGGCTCTTAAATGCTCTTGGCACCGGCCCAAACATCAAGTGCTCGTTTGTAACAAACTCTGTCGGAATGTGTCTGTAACGCGTAGGCAACGAGCTTTCCGGAAGGCTAGCCTGGAAACATAAAGAAAAAGAAAACAATGATCTATGTCGTGCAGGACGGTGGCGCCTCATTGGCTGAGCAAACGGGCCTTAAAATAACTACCTATCAGTGAAGACGCTATCATCAGTCACTCAGAGAGGACAGAGTAAAAGAACGTGGTTGGAGGATGGTGGAAATAGCAAGACCTGAGACACAAACGCAGGTAAGACTTATATTTGCCAGATATCCGAAGCGACAGTGCTAAAAGAGATGAACAGATTGTAAACGTAAAATGTGACGAGAGGTGTGTGTTTGGTGTAGAGAGAGAAAGTCAAATCCTATGGAATTTAACCATGTTTGCAGAACTGGTGGCTGCACTTCCTGTCTTGCTCTTGTGTTGCCTGCTGATTGGCTGCGGGGCCAAGAAGGACCATCCATTACAACCAGAAGTAAATAAACAGCCGCGGCAATTAAAACAAGTGCCATCATTTGTTATGCAACATTGGGCGTGTGTGTGTACATGTGTGTGTCTATGTGTGTGCGCGCCTGTGCTTGTGTGCCACAGGCAGTTGATGTTAACATCAACCGAGTGTGACCACGTGTGTACATTTGTCCCCACGTGTACATGCTTGTGCGTAGGCCTACATTCGTGTTTGTGTACTGGAGGCCACTCTCAGGTTTCTGTGCTGTCGTCTGCACTTTAATGAATGATTCTGGGGTCAGAGAATCAACAAATACGACCCCAGGCAGGGCATAATGGAGAGAGAGGCCTGCCTTTTGGATGTGCATGAAGACTGTTCCTCTTTGTTCTCTGTCAACACCTAGCTACCTCTAGACAACAGTCACATTCAATACACACACACCGCACGCACGCACACGGACACGCGTGCACATGCACACACACACAGACACGCGTATACACACACACACGGATACACACACACACACGCAGACACGCGTGCACACACACACGCATACACACATACACACACGGACACGGACACGTGCACACGCACACACACGCAGAAACGCGTGCACACGCACACACACACACACACGGGTACACACACGGACATATGTGCGCACACACACACATAGACACACCCACATCAACATTTGTTTTTAAAGGAATTACCTCATTAGCAGATAATTTCTAAAATGTAACACAGTTACACAGAAATAGAAAATGTGCTTGACTAGATATCACTAGAACAACTGACATAAGAAATTGTATTTTTCCAGCAAAACGTCATGAACGCCCTTCAGCAAAGGTAAATGTTGGGTGATTATGTTCACTGCATCGCAGTGTTGTTGCAAAATGTACCCGGTGTTGACCGCAAAATGGCCGACACACGCAGTTATGTCCACATCCAGCATGGCGTGCTTCGGCCGTGTTGCACAGGGACTCCATTGGTGTGTGTGTGTGGGGGGGTGAAATCAGCCTTGCACACATTGAAGTTTCCTGTAATCCCTGTTGGGGTGGGTGGCTGGGGAGGGGTGCACTGATAAAGCTAAAACATACCAACCTGACACCCTCTCCCACTCAGCGCAGCCCTACACACACACACATATCCCACCCCACCACCCCTCCCATTCACAGTGCACCACTTGACTTGCGGAGGTTACTCTGCGAGGCGGCAGGCTTACTGTGTCGGTTCCCAGAGCATGTTGTGACCGCTCAGGGGGTCCCGAGCATCCCGGCCAGCCAACTGGCTTAATGAACTTAATATGTTGTGCAAGCACCTTATATCTAACATGCTTTTATTTTACAGTAGAAGGTTGGTTTTGTGCATTCTGTTACGTGTGTTATGTGTGGATATATCTGACTCCAGTAGTGTGACTGAAGCTGAACAACCCCCCCCCCACACACACACACACACACACACACACACACACACAAGCCCCCTCCCGCACATATCCATTTTCATACGTGAAAATGACAAACGACTTTGACCGTTTCCCTCACACACACACACACACACACCCCCCACCCCCATCATCTAACTTCCACTCCACCATCAGCCATTCCTATCTTCCACTCCCCCCAGTGCCCTCATCCTCTGCTCCACTCCTCCAGTCCCTGTGATGGTGGGATCAGGCAGGGTTAACACTTTCCCATATTAATACTGGTTTGAAGACAAGCTTATGATTGACTCGCCTAACGCTGCTATTTGCACTTGCAACGGGTAGAGCTGGAAAGAACAAACCAAAAAAAAGATATGAAATAATATGCGCTGCCCGGTGGCCTTGGGGCATGTTGGGGAAGTCAATTAAACAGTGTTCCTCTTGCCATTAAGATTGACTGACTGGTGAAAGTGTATGTGCATACAAGTCTGGCCTAGGGGGGTACATATGGCTTCTACATGACATGTTGAAAGATGTGCTAATTGACAAATGTGTGAAAAAATAGTGTCTGTATCCAGTGAGGAAAATGTTATTTATACAGTATAGTGCTATGCAGTTATTAGTCCACTTACCCATTAATATACCCTGCAGTGTTTCTGTGTCCATGTCTCAATACCCGTCTATCTATAGGCTGACTTGGACTGTCCATCTCTCTAAATCACAGGTATTGGATGTCATTCCTGAGAGTGTGTGTGTAAGCGAAGCAGCCTGCCTGGCCGAGCCTCTCCTTGTCTCTAAGTAGTACTAATGTAAACTGCTTGTAAAAAGGATCCTTGCAGAGTTTGGGGACCACCTATGTGGGAGCACCACTCGTTCACTTTAGCACTTATCCTACAACTCTTGTTCTTTCGCTTCCTCGAGAAAAAAGAAAAAGGAAAAATGTGAAACACACTAATTTAATTACCGGTGCAATGCCCGTCCCCCCGCTCTACCAGGAGGAGAGATGTAAAACCAGCCGTTAGGTTGCATGCAGGGGCAGATGGCATGTCCCCAAATACTAGGAAAATCATTGAAAGCCACAGTTGGAGGCGATGGCTAACAGCCAATCAGGAAAAATTACATTAGGGATTATGTTATTAGTTAGTTACATATTTTGATAGACTATATTTTGATGTCAAAATGTTTTTAAAATAAAATTCTAAATAAACCTTTTTGAGATCGGTGTTTAGCCTCCACGATTGGTTTCCAAGTGCACATTATGTCATGGAACTTTAAACAGATTATATCTCCAAGAGGTAAAATAGAAAAAGAAAAAAGAACGCCTTCATGAATACTTTTTCCACAGCAATGATTGTTGCAGTATAACACACGTGCGATTCACAACCAGGTCTATGCACACATTCACAGCTAGTCCGTTAAAACTATGGACTTTAAAAGCCTCTGACAAGAAGAAAATGTTGTCTCCATCAAGCTCCATCAAGGAAAAGAGAACATCTCCCCTAAAACAGCTGCTTCAAGATCCGACCCCACCCCCCACGCCTCTCTCTCTCTCTCTCTCTCTCTCTCTCTCTCTCTCGTCCCAACATTTCTCTTTTTCAGTGCCTATTTTTTTTCTGCCTGACTTTTACAACTTCCTCCTGGTTGGGGCTGCAGCTCTAACCCAAACAAAACTCAATTTTTTTAGTTATTGGCCCTCATGGCATGTAATGGAGAATCAAGCTAATTATCCCTACAGCTGTTTTCACTTGCTTTTTATGTAAGCAATACCTGGCTGATCCAGAGAGCAACAGTGGGGCCCTTCTTAGCTCTCCAGGCCTCCAGGCCGGCTGGAATTAGAGAGCAAAATGCCAGCTTTTCCTCCCTCCCCGCCCCACCAACGCTGCCCGCACCCCTGAACCCACCTCCTAACGCACAACCTGATGCCTCCTCCCCAACCCCTACCTCCCTAGGCACCTCATGCCTCCATTTCCACCCGCTCGCACACCTTCCAAACCAACCCTTTGATGTTCAACAAAACCGCTATTCAACGATTGAGATGGATCTGCGCGAGGAGCGCTCATTTTGTTCCACCGACGCTCCCTGGCGATTAATGATGGAGGTGAGCCTGGGCGTGGCGTACCAGCGAAGCCGAGAGGTGAGGAAGGCAAGGAAAGACAGAGAGGGCAAAGGCAGCGAATGGAGCTGAAGGAAGGGGGAGGTGTGGTGAAAGAAAAAAAATCCCTCTCTAGCTAATTACATAATTTCTTTCATCTGAGCAAACACTCGCTGGGCGAAAGCAGGCGTGAGAGAGCCTCGAAGATGCCGGGCAGGGAGCTGCTGAGGAGCGCCAGGAGCACACGGTCCTCAAATGTGAACTATCGCGGCGGGGAGTCTACCATACAAGGCCATTCACCCAAGTCACAGAGGAAATATAAGCTACAAAGATTCATAACCATAACCTTTGGAATACTGACGCAGCCTTCTCCATTAAAATCCGCTTAAAGTGACTGACACACGTTTATACAGTGCTTCAGCCGGTGTGAGGTTTCCCATCGCCGACTGTTAATTCCCTGCAGCATCCAGTGACTGTTTCAGCACACACACACACCACTAGGTGGAGTTGACTGTACAGACGGAAAATAAACCATTGCATGTATAAAAGTCATTAAGGCCCCATGGAGAAACGGCGTGCAGTGTAAGTGAATCAGATGCAGTGAATAGCTCACATATGCCATTCATTCTTGATCTCAATCCTTGTTCAAATCCCACTTCACCAGCGAACACTACTTTTGTCCTCTCCCATCTGGTTCGGAACGGTCTGTTATCTCAGTTGCTCCTCAATTGTTGCTCCCTGAGATAGCAGAAAAAATGTCCAGAAATCGACCAAGACAGACAGAGGGAAACATACATGGTAGCAATCCCATAACGTCTATTGTTTCATCTACATTACTGGAAAAAGAACAACCACCACTTTTCTCTCTCTCTCTCTCTCTCTCTCTCTCTCTCTCTCTCTCTCTCTCTCTCTCTCTCTATCTCTCTCTCTCTCCATGTCTCT
>JAODUK010000022.1:2214290-2240308 GCA_027564635.1 Typhlichthys eigenmanni
ATATTTTTTTTTTTATTTTTTTTTCTGTGGCTGATTAAAAGACAATTATGTATAAATGCAATGGTTGGATCTGGGCTGATGAGTGAACACAAATACACATAATGTTTGTTGTACAATTAAACTGGGGCATGTTATTCTGATAATGTCTCAGCAGTATCACAATAGGTACAATATCCTACTAGTGTGTGTGTGGGTGTGTGTGTGTGTGTGTGTGGGGGGGGGGGGGGGGTCGATTTGTGTCATGCTGATCCACCACTGCAAGCCTTTTCTGTTTTATTTATGTTTTCCCCCTCTCTTTTCACCAATGAAATGTAAAAAGCATATTTTTCTCAGTAGTTAGTATGTAGATGTGGTTTTAATGTGAAAGCCAGGTATGCCAAGCCAATATAATGGGAGTTATGATGAGGATAAAATTAGGCATGAGTTTGAATTTTCAAAAAAGAGGAGAAATTAAATGTATAAAAAATACAATAATAGAGTATGCTTTTTTCCAATATAGTTTTTAGAAGCGTTGTTCAGCTAATAAGATGTAAAAAAACAAAAAAAAAACATTTATGTTGTGCCCTAAGACAATGGCAGCTTAAAACACTTTGGAGTTGTTCCATGTTACATCTCAATGAGTTCACTCTTCCCCTGTAGAAAAAAAAAGAATTCTAATGACATATAAAATGTGGTGTATCTGAAATGTATGGTGATTGTGCCTTTCACTATTTCTGCATGGTTTTGTGATGTGTACTGAATCAACAAATGTCGTCCATAGACATGCAAGTCCTATGCAAATCCAATGGATGACTTTCAAAGCATCCACTCAGAAAACACAGGTACCCACCAAAATAAAAAACAACAACAATAAATACTCAGGTTAACACCTGAATCTCATCTCATCATTTATGTGTGAGAGAATGTAGTCGCAAGTGGATTGGTGGAATTGGCATTGTGATCAACATCAATAACAACAAAGGGAAGGCTGAAATACAAGGATAATGGATTGAAACTTGAGAGGGGACTGGCTTGCCTATACATTTGGACATTTAAAGCAGGGTGTAGTAATTGTCAAGGTAGGTCTACTAAACGGCAGAAAGTATCTGCTTGTCAAATCTCAGATGTCAGCAATTAAGGACGTAGAATCTCAATTTGTATGTTCAGTAATATTATATTTAGCATATATAATATATTTAGGAATATATATGAACAATTTAACTTTAACAAAAGATGGTAAAATAGTCTACTGAAAAATAAGCCTACTGAAAGTGAAGGAAGTGACCTACTACACCTGTTCATCAACTTCCTTTTATTGTCGGGTGATGGGTGTTGACTTGGCAACACCTATGCATGCTATGTGTTCTTTCGAGACTTGGCTGCGTTCAAGATGGTGTAACGTTAACTTTACGTTCAATTGACGTGTACAGTAGTGGACTGTAGGGCAGGCCTACATGCATACACCACGTTACAAAACAGGGAGGACATGCTGGTGGTTCAGTGCTGTGGTGCATTGAACATGATAGGCCATGTCCATATGTCTGGTTATGTCAAAAATATTCCTATTTAAATTTAATACATGTAATGTATTGATGTGAAAGCAACATTTGGCGCTAATACCCTATTAATAGGCCTACTCGACGCTATTGAACACTCGACACGCCCATAGGCAAACGTCTTGAAAGTAGTTACGAACGCTGCAAATGCTTTAAATGAAACGTGAAGTCGTTCAGTAGTCTGTGATAATTTAACGTAGCAAACGTTTAGTCCGCTGAACGCCTTTGCATTGGCACTTTGTCAGCAACAAAATACCTTCATACAGTCTTTGTAAAATACGATACTGTGTCTTTAAGGCGTTGACGTTTCGGGATGTAGCCTCGCCGATCTGACGTGTATTTCTCATCACTATTTTTTTTATTATTATAAAGAGTCCCGCACCTGCGTATAAAAATAATAAAGGATGGTTGTCTAACGTTGCACTTTTTCAATATCTACGGGTAAGTATGTGAACACTATCATCATCACCTACCGGTATTCGATTGAATATAGTGTGTGTAAGCTATAGATACGACGCACACGGATAAATATGTTTAGTTTATCCATTTAAGTTAGTATGTTAAACTTCTAGTGCTAAATAACCCAAAACCAGCGTCTCAGTCCAGTAAAACGGGTTCTGTCGCATAGGCTATTATTCTACTTCTCGACTGCGATACTGTGTCCTTGTGCGTCGTGCGTCAGTGGAAAAACAGCCTGGATATAGTCTATTCATGGCAAACAAACGTTTAGCAGCACAGTATCATATGCTTTTTTTTACACAGATCGTATGAAAGCACCATCATCGACCTTTTCAGCATCGTTTGTCTATGACAGGTGTTAAAATGCATTATCGCAATGACGAACCGACCTGCAGACGTGGAGCTTGTGCGACGTATTGATTGCGTGCTTTTTGACTTTGGGACGAAGCGAGACATGTACAGTTCCGCAAACGCAAATGTGGCCGGGTATTCTGCGCCAATGGCGGATAAAGATGCGAATCAAGAGACAACCTTGGGAAGTGCCTACTCACCGGTGGACTACATGAGCATAACCAGTTTCCCTCGGCTACCGGAGGACGACGCGCTGTCTGCGGAAAACACACTAAAATCTCGCAAAGACGATGACAACATTCTAAGTGAGCAAGATACAGGTTAGTCCGACATGAGAGAGGGCGAAACATGACTCGGTTGTGGCTTTGCTGACGGTTATGAGTAATGAGGAAAGGGTATTGGTTTGGGAGTTTGTGCCATATCCTTTTAACATCTAGTTGTATAATGTCCCAGACCCAGATGTGTTTTTGAAGTCCGTTCGCCTGCAGCGCCTCCCCTCCTCGGCTTCTGACCTGGCCAGCCAAGATATCTCCCCACTGCAGGAGACCACTATAGACCCCCTATCTGAAGATTGTGCCTGCCAAAGGGACGGACTCACAGTCATTATTACAGCATGTCTTACCTTTGCAACGGGAGTGACTGTAGCCCTCATCATGCAGATTTACTTTGGAGATCCACAGGTGTGTGTGTGCGTGCGTGCATGCGTGTGAGTGTGCGTGTGTGTGCGTGTGTTTGTGTTACTATTTGATTTTTTAAAAATGCACACGCACACGCACACACCATTTGTTTTGAATCAAGTGTTCATTGTTGTTAGGTTTTTAACCAGGGTGCTGTGGTGACTGATGTAGCTCAGTGTACATCCCTGGGCTTTGACATGCTTGGCAAGCAGGGCTCCAGTGTGGATACGGCAATAGCTGCTGCCCTGTGTCTGGGTATCCTTAACCCCCACACATCTGGTATTGGCGGGTGAGCAACCAGTATTGGTTCTTCTGAACAGAAGATATTTTCAGACATAAACAACAACAATTACAAAGAAAAAACACGTGTTTTAATGGAATCTACACTTGTATGTTGTCCTTTGGTTTGTTGTGCAGCGGAGGAGTGATGTTGGTCCACGACATCCGTAAAAATGAGACCAGGATCATTGACTTCAGAGAGACTGCACCATTCGCTCTCCAAGAGGAGATGCTGTACACAAACCTTAAGCTCAAGGTAAAGCATTTTTCTAAAAACACAATTCCCCTAAGCCTAATTGTACTTTGAGAAAAAAATTGATAATTGTAAATGCTGCTTTGTGGTTTTATTTCAGCCTGGCCTGCTTGTTGGTGTCCCGGGAATGCTTAGCGGAATGCATCAGGCACACACGCTCTACGGCAGGTGCTGTCTGAGCTGTTATACTGTAATTTAGTGTACATTAATTTATTTTATCATGTAATGACTGACTCATTACTCAGTAATTTTTCACGATTCAAACCCTTCTTCTTTTTTTCCTTTCTTTTAATAGGTCTGCCAAAATATGCTTGTTCACTGTTTATTATTTACTATATTTAAAGCCCCTATTGCCAAATATTCTATTGCCATGAGTAGCCATATCACAAAGCACATTCTCTGTGCTTGTTCCGTATTCAAAGTGTTAAGCTACAATTACTCTAATGCTATATAATTATCATGGTCCTCCGTAGTTAAAGGGACAATCTGACATTTTGTCCAACTGTGTATATGGTGCCCCCTAAAATATGCACACTGAATTTCTAACAAAGTGTTTAATGAATGCATGAAGAGGTATTGAACAAATAATGACTGATTACAATACATTTTATAATTTAGAGAGAATTTGAGAGACGATTGTAAACAAAGTAATTTGTCTTTGTGTTCCTCAGAATGCAATGGAAAGATGTGGTTACCATGGCAGCAAATGTGGCCAGAAATGGGTTTAATGTTACTCATGACCTAGGTAAGTGTGGCGTAATTTATATCTGATCATTGACTGCAGTAAATAGTATTTGTCTAAAGTAATCATTGCATTATTGTCTACATACTGTGTTCTTTAATATCTTATGCTTATACGTATAGTATATATATATATATATATATATATATATATAATTTTTTATTTTATTTGAGTGATCTTGCGTGTATTGTCTGTTTCTCTAGCCAAGGCTCTATCTGAGGTTAAGGACCAGAATATGTCAGAAGCATTTCGAAATCTGTTCCTCCCCAATGGCCAGCCTCCACTCTCTGGGATGTTCACCAGACGGCTTGATCTGGCGGCCATCTTGGATGCTGTTGCTGCGAATGGTATTGCAGAGTTCTACAGTGGAAACCTAACGCAGGAAATGGCAGCTGCAGTAAGGATGCATGGTCCCACATCAGTCTATGCGATTACATAATTGTTTGTTCATGTTGTCTTGGCTCCTGTATAAACACCACCCAAGTACTCATATTTCCTTGTTTATGTTATATTTTTAAAGCAGTATGGACATTCATAATCAAAAGTGCACCCCTGAACTTGTTATAATAATATATTGTACTGTTCTACCAGTCTATTGACTGACAACTGAGGAGAGTAAGCATTCAAATGTTTAGTTGAAATAGTAAAAACAATGTCTGACTATTGATGTTAATGTCATTTTGCACACAGTTCCCTGAATATTGAGTTTTCTTTTAACACACAGGTTAAAAGTATCTGTAACTTTTTTATGGTGTTTGTTTACATATGCTACAAATGCTGCTGATACGTGGAGGTTGCTTATTTGTTTTGTTTACAATGCATAATAAAACATTTGTAATTAATTATTTGATATATCACCTAAAAGTAGAAAGAAAAAAAAACTTTTCCATAGCTTTGTTGTTAGTTTTGTCATTATGTCATTCCCCACCCCCCTTCAACAGCAAAGTTAGCACTAATCCCCAGGCTTTGGACATTTGCACAGGTACAAGCTGGAGGGGGAGTTCTGTCTGAAGAGGACTTTGGAAATTACAGCACCATTTTGCAGAAGCCAGCTGAAACCATCTACCAGGGTGAATAGCAATTAAGATATACCAATGGGCAAAACATGATTACAGCAGTGACTGTCCAGTTACTAGCCAGTAGTAAGTAGTATGGGGGCTTAAGCACCCATAACATTTTGCTGGAGCTACAGTTTCTGAGGATTGTCTAGGTGTGTTCAGAACCGCTTGATTGACAGCTTCCCGATTCTGCCTACGTTAATTTTGTTGTACCTGTTAGGGTGGTACAGCATCCCCTCATGTCACATTTGTTATTTACTTCCCCCTATATTTCTTACTTAATTTCAATACATGACTACTTGACTAATAAGTATAATACGTATTTTCTTATCCATCCTTAAAATGTTACAATTAGGTAATTTAGCCGGATATTTGGAGAAGCAGGCTGGATGTGTTGGGATTCAAACCCAGGAGCTTTTGACTGGCCACCCTAATCACTAAACTATATTGCCCTGTAACAGAGGATAAAAGGTACATAAGCCTTCTTCATTTAAGACTTCTGTGTGTCCTCTTGTTGTGCAGGTCACCATATAATGTCTGCCTCTGCCCCACATGCCGGTGTTGCCCTGATGACAGCCCTCAACATCCTAGAAGGCTATAATATTACAAACCTGGTGCCCAGGAGTGGCACATTGCACTGGATTGCAGAGGTAATGTCCATCCAGTGTGTACACAATGAGCAACTCCTCTTTGTTAATCCTCTATACTAATGTATTATGGCTGTCCTAGTCTGTGAAGATAGCACTGGCCTTTGCTAGTGGGCTGGGAGATCCCATGTATGAAAGCTCAATCTCTGCTGCAGTCGCTCAGATGCTGAGGTAGGTTGCAGTTTTCTCCTCAAATCTGTACAGTGAAAATACCATGAAACAATCCAGCCAAAATAACCAATGGTATTTGTTCTATTCATCAGTAAGACACGGGCTTCCCTACTTCGCAAGATGATCAATGACTCTCAGGCGTTTCCTGCAGGACATTACGCAAATTGGTTTGCCTTGCAGGAGGGTTCAATGGAAAGCCAGGTTGTGGTCATGGGGCCAGATGACTTTATAGTGTCAATCATGAGGTATGCTCTTCTATTGTGCTTTGGATAGAACTTGGTGAGACAACTGCAGTGTACTGAAATCCGTTTTGTATTTGCTTGATGATAGCTCCCTAAATAAACAATTTGGAAGTGGCATTGTAACTCCTTCAGGAATACTTCTGAATAGCCAGATAATGCACTTCTCGTGGACAAACAAAACACAGAGTTCTGCTCCCCTCAACCCGGTAAAGGCACCTTTTACTTTTTGATGTATTTCACTTTTCTTACTTTATTTTGCCACCTTTTTAAAGATGCTCTCATTTCTACCTTACAAAAAGGACTCGGATAAATAATTTAATATGGGGGGTTTGTGAGTTTTAAATGCTAGTAAAGTGGTATTAACTTTGAGAATGGCAACATCTTTTTTCGGGGTGACAAGGTTTATTAAATACAATATGAGGTTCTGTGTTGTTCTTTGTGTTAATGGTTTATCTTTGCAGTATAACAACATCCAGCCTGGGAAGAGGCCCATGTCCTTCCTGATGCCCACAGTAGTGAGGCCCGCTGTGGGTCTGTGTGGCACTTACGTTGCTCTTGGCTCCTCCAATGGAGAGAAAGCTCTCAGTGGCATCACACAGGTAAACTACGCGTTGAAAGCATGCATGAAACAAAATGGTGTCCCTAATGCCTTTTCATTGTCCGCTTTGTGACAAGGAATTGTACATTGAAAATTTAATTACATAAACATAAAAGTTTATTAAAGGCAATAATTATATGTTGAAAAATGTCATACTCTGTACCTTCATTTGTGACAGGTGCTGATTAATATTCTGTCTTCTCGCAAAAACCTGAGTGAGAGTTTAGCGTATGGTAGACTCCACCCACAGCTGCAACCAAACACACTCCTAGTTGACTGTAAGTATTTTCAGCACAGCTATAGTAATTTAGGCTAAACATTGTATTACTTTAGTGTTTGGCTCGACTGTCCTTCCTGCTTCTCTCCACCAGACTTATATTCTTAATAATCTCTCCTCTGTACTTCTTGCTCTCAAGCTATATTTCTAGAGACAGATGTGGAGCTGCTACAAGCCAAAGGTCACAAGGTTGAGAGGATTGATGTCCTTTCATTGGTGGAAGGCACCAGGAGAAGTAATGACCTCATCATTGGGGTGAATGACCCTCGAAGTGCTGATGCTTCAGCACTCACAATGAGTGTGCCCTAGCAACAACCTTGAAGGGGCATGTGGGTGGGTTGAACAAATGCCATATGGAAATCAAGATTTTTGTTAAGTAAGTAAGTTGATTTGTATAGCATAAAGGGTTAGTAAACCAGTCCACAAACAAAATGAAGGTGAATCGTACCGTGACTGAAGGAAACCTATTGTAATTCAGCACACAGTAAGCACAAAGGCAATAATGGGCTTATTCTGCCATGGCATGTACAGCGATAATGAAAGAGAGTTTGGCAGATGTCTGTTTAACGTGCCAGGACACTGTGCCAACAATGCTTTTTGATCTGGCATACCATCCTATCAAACTCACCTGACCACACACTCTTTAGTTGTAAATGATTGTGGTGAAATGCTTGGATGACGCCAGTCACTCTCTTCTAACTTTCTTACATACCCAGACTAGGTATAAACTTAAACTCCAAATCTCTGAGACATTTTTTTTACTAGTCTCAATAGCAGAAGACATTATTGAGGGGAAAATGGAATACTGCATTTAAATAATATATATTAACAGGATGGGGCTGTTAGTATATATGTATTGTTTATGCTGACAAATCTACTGGCATTCATATATAAGGGTTGTGAACAAGAATCCTAATGTCATCGTATACCGTTATTCAATTCAGTTGGTTGCTAGAAAGGTTATATTTATATACTGTAGATTGGACATTATTATCCCATGTTAACATTCTAAATGGAAATTACAGAAGCTTATCCATTTACTGTGTGTGTCAGTGGGTGTGTCATTCACGTTATTTGGTGCAACTGCTGCAGTTTTAAAGGTGGAGTCACCAACTCTAAAATGATTATTTTTTGTCAAATTCAGCTAATATCTCCTCGAGATCAACTAGTTGACAGTTATGTGTGTGTGTGTGTGCTGAAAAAAAAAAACAAATTGGTGTTTTTACACAGCCTGTCTCTGTAATTGATAACACAATGTGGTGCAAATTGCACCACACAACACTATCCTAGCCTTGGTATTTGTGTCATATTTAGGGGGTGGAGCTTCTAAGGGAGCATTGTTTTTGTTTTAGTTTTGATCAAGATCAAAATATATCATATCAACAATCCACAACTCCACATTTAACCTGTTGCAAGCAATCAATACATTTTGGGATCATGTTATATGTTATAATAATACCAACGATACATGGTTGGACTTGGACCATACGGCAATTGATTACTTTTTTGCTTTTAATTTATTTTTTAGCTAAGCAAGCTATAAATGTTAGTGATTGCAGAACAACTGCATCTAATTGCATTTTATTTTAGATAACCAATGTGTTGCATGATTTTATTGTCTGGACCTTTTTAGATCCGATGCCTGTTGTTAGATTGAGATAATGTGCAGCACTGCTGATGTTCAACTGCTGATGATTCATGGATTTTTTTATTCATTTGTTTTATTATTATTATTTTTTTCTAAGAATAAATATTTGTTTTGGTTATTCCTGTTATTTCTAATTTCTGCAGTTAGGCATATTACATAAATACACTTGTTTTGCACAACTTAACGTGGTTGCATAGTGTTTATTTTGAGTGTAGTCATACACACTGGCTGTTGTATTTTTGGTACTATAGTATACTTGAGTATTGACATGATGTATTTTGGAAATGCTAAATTACAGAATGGCCAATGTTACCTAACCTGCACCCCTTCTCCTCCCCCCTTCCCCAAATTGATGAACTGAATAGATTTTAGACTACATGTTACCTGTAGGCCACAGTATTTTGCCAACACTTTGTACAATGCTTGTTTCACTTTAATATGATTTAATATCTGATTAATCAAACCCATTACACGTAGCATAGTAAATAAAGTGTTTGCACACATTGAAAATTGTTGTTTATTTCACACGTCTGTTTAAGTGTACTTCATTTGTCTAACAAAGCCAAATAGGCTACATCAGAACAATTTAGAAGATATACTGCAGCTCAATATCAGGCTATGACGATTATACAATTGTGTGCGTGTAATAAACGGGGATCAGCACACACGTAAAAAGGGTCAGTGGAAATTCAGACCATGTGATCACATTGACCATGTCAAGCCGAACTGTCAACTGTACCGTAGTATAAAATGCTACGGTATTATCGCTAAAGATACTTATAATTGAATGCGTATCTGCAAAATTGAATGGAGACAGTAAATGAAACCCGGGCGACAGAAGAACAATATATGGATATTTTCAAGCGTTACGTTTTGTATTCCCGTCATCGCTGCGGGAAAAACGGAACCAATTATCTGAGTAGATAGGAACCAAGGTGTCGTGCGCCGGTTTCACTCGTTGCTTGTGTGTGATTTCATGTTTTGTTAGCGATTCCTGCTTGGAGATCTTAAATGGTTGCATTTATCTCTGGTGGAATATGTTCGGTAAGACTTTAACGTTGTTTAATTCCTTCATGAAATATATTAGTATAATAAGGTGGCGACATATTTGCGAAATAATAATTCGTATTTTTCAATGCACTCACAGAAAGTGACCTGACATGCTAACTAGTTAGCTAACATTTGCTAGCTTACTAACCCAGAGCCGGAGACCCGCCATGAGAAGATATTATTTCTGTACACTTAGGGTTTGGTTTGGACAGGTTTAGTCTACTTTCTGAACACTATACGTCTGAATATGAAACATGTAATGGTGCAGTATATAGTTAAAATTAAATTAGTCATGTATGTTAATTAGGATAGTTTGACAATAGCTTTGTTACGTTTACATTTAAGGCCTTTGATGCTGGGCCGATATGGGAGCTAGTTTTGACCAGAGCCGTGGCTCTGGTCAAAACTAGCTACCGGTACTTTACTGAACGTCCAAATTGTAGTCTAGAGAATAATACACATCAACATAGGTCAGCAGGTTACTTGTAATTGTATTGTCTGGTACATGAAAGACATGTTCGTTATAATGACTCGACTTTCGTCTACGACAAACGTCAAAGCAGATTATATAAATGGTATCAAACTCTAGAGAATATCGACTGTGAACGACAGTGTTATTGCAATAGGTTTTGTTGAGTAAACTTGGTAGACGATTACAGTTCAGTGCTATCATGAATTACCTTTCTGTCATGGTTTCTGCGAACGCTGCACAATAGCTCAAACCCATTTGACAAGCAGGGCATCCATGGCATCCATGTACTAATGACAGTCATACTAGTTTCTGTATTTAATTGAGCATTGCATAACTATATCTCGATTTCTTGTTTTACAGTGTAAACGGTTAAATCTTTGACAGCCCACTCCTAGGGAGAATGGCACAGCTACATACTGCATCTCAGCTGTCCCTAGGGACAGAATTCTTGGAATGTGATGACTCTGACCGGGACTCCGGGGTTGGAGATGATGCAGAGGATGCTGACAGTTGCCATAGAAGCAGAAAAACACCCTACCACCAAGAGACTGGTGATGGTCCAGATGGCGGAGAGAAAGATTTTAGAATCTTTGTTGCCTTTCAAGGAAACATGGACGATGAAGACTTTGCAGAAAAACTTGATAATATCCTTAGTGGGATACCAAACATAATTGACTTGGGTTAGTGTCTTGTTAAGTGTGTTGCAATTAAAATAATATGAAAACATATTTTTCATGTGAATTGTCACAATTTTATTTAAATATAATATGTCTGTCTTCATTCAGAAATGTTTTTTTTTAAGCTCCTTGAATCTTTCTAATGGTTTTTTTCTTTTAGGTTCAGAAAAGCTACAGCCTCAATGTGTTGAGCCATGGAACAGTGTACGTGTTACTTTCAACATTCCTCGGGATGCAGCTGAGCGCCTCAGACTGCTGGCCCAGAATAATCAACAACAACTCAGAGACCTAGGCATTCTCTCTGTGCAGATTGAGGGTATTTCAAAACCTTGGAAAAGCTCACTATTATTACATTATAGCTGTTCTTGTTTTTTTTTACTTCAAACTAATGTAATTATGAGGTTTAAATTGCCCATCTTGTGTAATGTATGTTATATTTCCTTTGTTGTTTCCAGGGGAAGGGGCCATCAATGTTGCCATGGGACAAAATAGAGGACAAGAGGTCAGGGTGAATGGACCAATCGGAGCGCCTGGTCAGATGAGAATGGATCCAGGCTTTCAGCCTGGTCCAGGTACTGATAACCAAAAATTTCAACCTATTTCAGTCTCATTTTTGCATATTGGAACTGTGAAATTGGTGCAAATTTACACACGGGACAGTTTGGACATATGGGTATGCTTACAAGTAAACATCTACATCTTGATTCTAGATAAATATAGACTGTAAAATAGTAGTGATAGTATATTAATATGCACCAGTATTCTGCTTAACATAGATAAACTATTGCGTAATTCTAACAGATGTATTAAATTGTAGAGGTAATTTATATACTAATCAGAAAACATTCCCACAGGAGGCATACGTTTGACCACCCCATCTATGGTCCCTCCAGGGCCCAGCATCGCAGGTCAGGTGATGATCCCTGGCAGCAGTGGACAGATGCATCCCAGGGTTCCACGACCTCCGTCTCAGTCAGGTTTGGATCCTTCCTTTTTTTGTTTAATTGCTGTAGTTCTCATCATTATAGATGAAGTATAGCCATTTTAAATGTATAGTAAGCTACTAAACTTAAAAAAAAAAAAAACTTACATTTTGCTACGGTAACGTTCACTGTGCGTGCTAAAACAATAACCTGTTAATGTCTGCTACGCAGCCCTGGCTGTATAAGTAGGAACATAAACAAAGTCGTGAACACTTGGCTTTGTAACACGCTTGGCTTTGTAATGCATTTCAATGTGCAAAATGGCGTCTGAGGGAGTTTGTTTTGATTTCAGTTTGAAGTTAGCAAGCGTCTCGAGAATTACTAACCCTGCCTTTTAAGTAACACTTGTTTTTTTCCTCCCATCCCAGATGTGATGGACCCTTTAATGTCAGGGATGTCAGTTCAGCAGCAGCAGCAGCAGCTTCAACACCAACAGGCTGGCCCGCATGGCCCAGGTGCCATGATTCCCCAAGCCCATCACATGCAGCCGCTCCAGGCAGGGAGGCAGCTCAACCCTGCCGCCTTACAGCAGCTTCAGCAGCAGCAGCAGCAGCAGCAGCACCACCACCACCTCCAGCAGCAGCAGCAGCAGCAGCAGCAAGCACAGCTCTCCCAGCTGGGACCTAGACCTCCGTTCAACCCCTCAGGCCAGATGGCTGTGCCTCCTGGTTGGAACCAAATGCCTGCTGGGGTACTACAGCCTCCAGCTGGCCAGGGAGGGCCTGCCTGGAGAAAGCCCCCACCCCAAGCCCAAATGGGCCAGCGCCCACCCTCCCTTGCCACAGTTCAGACTCCCAGTCATCCTCCACCGCCGTATCCCTTTGGCAGCCAGCAGGCCGGCCAGGTATTCACGGGGCAGGGACAGATGCAGCAGCAAGGTGCGATGGGGCAGTTTGCAGCTCCGCAGCCTAAAGGCCCCCAGGCAGGGCCCGGTGGCGTGGCAGGCCCGCCCAGACCACCCCCGCCTCTCCCGACAACAACCGGACCACAGGGCAACCTCACTGCCAAGTCCCCTGGTTCGTCCTCCTCTCCCTTCCAGCAAGGATCACCCGGGACACCTCCTATGATGGCCCAGCGACCAGCCACCCCACAGGGTTTCCCCCAGGGCGTTGGCTCGCCGGGAAGAGCGGCTCTTGGACAACAGGGCAACATGCAGCAAGGGTTCATGGGAATGCCCCAGCACGGACAGCCTGGGGCCCAAGTGCATGCAGGTGGCATGGCAGGTAGCCCAGTCTCCATTTTAAGATGTATCGACCAAGTTACTGCAGACGTTACGCCGACTTCACTAATGTATGCGCACACATATGGTGAAGGTGAAGTCAGCTTTCGTGCGTGTTTAAAAGATAATGCGATACTTCTACACAGCCCTGCCTCCGTAAATAGCAACATAAACAAAGTGAGGAACACCGCTCGTATCAACACAGCCGTAGCACCACGCTTTGCTTCACAATGCATTTCTACGAGTGATACTGTTTTGATTTGAGCTTGCAAAAATGAGAAATGCCTGAGGCAAGAAAGCCTCATATAATAAATAGTCTCTTTTGCATTAATCCTTATGACTCAACAATATTTTACCTGCTATATGAGCCCTAGATGATTATTACATGGTGTCCTTTTTTTACCAGTTTAAATCTCTTTAGAGTGGGAATAAAACCCATAAATGTCACCTTTGCAGTTTTCCGCTGACATACTGTACATATTCTGGTACAACACGTCCTTGTCACTTTCATGTGTTATCAAAATTCTTAAACATGCCCAGAAGCTAAATTACGTTATTTAAAAAAAAACATTTGATATTTCACCATGTCAGATAATTATTTTAGCACGCTAGGTCAACCAGCAGATTTTAGACAGTTTGCCGATGGGGCGGCAAGCATTTAAACGTGATCTTTTGTGATTAATGCTTGCCAAGTTATTGAAGTCCATGGTACCTCTTTTGCATCAGCCATACGTACGTCATTGTTGTCTGTAAACAGTAATGGGTCTATACATACAAATCAGTTAAGACTATTTTGGTAATGGCAGTGTAAAAATACAGTTAGAAGTAGAACTATGTAGCAGAATTGTGTCTTTGATTGTGAGAAACTGTTTTTGTCAAACTATTAATTGTTTTGAATGCTCATTCCAGGCATGCCTAAGCGTCCCATGGGTTTTCCAAACATGCAAGGAAATCAAAATTTTGTTCAGGGTCAGGTGAGTGCCAGTACGCCAGGAACCCCTGGTGGAGGGCCCACCCAGCAGCTGCAGACCAGTCAAGCCATGGCTCACCCAGGTAAAATGGCAACAACTTCAGTTTCCTCATTCATAGTGGGTGGCCAGTAGCTACATGCAGATTTAATGTTCTGGTAAAGGTAAATCTTTTCCCCTGTTTTCCGCAATAGGAGCTCAGGCATCAGTGTCCACTCCCAACACATTGCAGGGTCCACCCCATGCCCAGCCCAATGTTATGGGTGTCCAAAGCGGCATGGCAGGCCAGCCCCCGTGCACAACTCCTGGGTCTAGTATGGGGCAGGCCCAGCCCGGCCTCCAGCCCCCCATGATGGGCCTCCAGCATCAGACCCAGCCTGTGTCTTCCTCCCCTAGCCAGATGGTTCAAGGCCAGGGTGGAGGTCAGACCGTTCTCTCCAGGCCCCTCAGTCAAGGCCAGAGAGGAGGGATGACCCCACCCAAGCAGATGATACCTCAACAAGGCCAGGGAGTGATGCATGGGCAGGGTCAGATGGTTGGAGGCCAGGGGCACCAGGCCATGCTCCTGCAGCAGCAGCAGCAGCAGCAGCATCAGCAGCAGCAGAACATGATGGAGCAAATGGTTGCTAAGCAGGCCTTTGGGAATAAGGTGCCTGCTGGGGTCATGCCCGGCCAGATCATGAGGGGCCCTTCTCCAAATATCCAAGGGAACATGGTTCCGTTCCAGGCCCAGCAGCAGCAGCAGCAGCAGCAACAACAACAACAGATGACCCCGCAACAGCAAATGGCTCAACTACAGCAACAGCAGTTACAACACCACCAACAGCAACAGCTGAACCAGCAGCTGCCCATGGCCGGGAACCCTAACCAAGCAATGAGCATGCACGGGCCGCAGATGAGGCTGCCGGCTGGCCACCCTTTGGTCCAACAGCAGCTGCAGCAGCAGCAGCAACATCAACAACAGCAACAGCAACAGCAACATCAACAACAACAACAACAACAACAGCAGCAGCAGAAGCAGGCCATGTTGCAGCAGCAGCAGCAGCAACATCAACAGCAGCAGCAGCAGCCTGCTCATCCACTAGGAGACCCTAACGGTGGCACGGGGGACATGGGGGTCCAACAGATGCTCCCCGACATGCAGCAGCAGCAGCAGCAAAGCATGATGGGCGGCGGCCCTCAGCACATGCAGGTGGGCAATGGCCACTTCCAAGGTCACGGCATGAACTTTAACCCGCAGTACCAGGGTCAGATGCCGATGGCGGGCGCGTGCGCGCAATCGGGCGGCTTTCCTGTGAACAAGGACGTGACCTTGACCAGTCCGCTGCTGGTGAACCTGCTTCAGAGTGATATATCTGCCGGTCAGTTCGGGCCCGGGGGGAAGCAGGGAGCAGGGGGGGGCAACCAGTCCAAACCCAAGAAGAAGAAACCTCCGCGAAAGAAGAAGCCCAAAGCGGGAGAAGGACAACAGCAAGGAGAGGGACTCGGGTAAGAGCTCTAATCTGGTTAATGTGTTGGTTCACTGGGTTTGTTTGCCTGTTGATTGGTTCTCATTTCTCCTCCCATCCACAGCGGTCTGGAAGGAGCAGCCGGTCTGGAGGACTCTGAACTGCCACCTCTGGGTGGAGAGCAGAATTTGGGTTTGGATAATCCAGCCCCCAAAATCCCTGATTTTAACAGCAGACCTGCAGGTGATTTATGACATGGTAGCAGTATGTCAGTGGTGCAACATCATTTGATGTCTTTGATCTGGTTGTTACAAATGGGTTGTTGCTTTCCGCAGGCTTCCCTAGCCAACCTGGAGACCAGAGAGTACTGCAGCAGGTGCCCATGCAGTTCATGCAGCAGCAGCAGCAGCAGCAACATCATCAGCAACAACAAATGCAACACATGCAGCAGCATCAACAGACACAGCAACAAATGCAGCAGCATCAACAGACACAGCAACAAATGCAACACATGCAGCAGCATCAACAGACACAGCAACACATGCAGCAGCAGCTACAGCAGCAGCAGCAGCAGCAGCAGCAGCAGCAGCAGCAGCAGATGCTCCAGATGCAAGGGCTCCAAGGTGCCCAAGGACAACAGGGCATGACAGGCCCACAGGCTCCAGGCCAAGGCCAGCCTCAGATGCACCCTCACCAGCTACAACAGCAGCAGCAGGTCAGGCAGTATACTTAAATAACTAAACTAGGGTTTATTTTCTCTTAAGTGATTATTATGTAATATGACCACTAGCCATCCCACAGTTGGACCATGTGTTTGTGAAAGGTTTAATTGTGTAAAGAAGGTGGATATTTAACATGTAAAACATTTATTTGTAAATGAGAATTGTACTTCTTCCTGCTCCTTTTCAAACAACAAGGCTGTTTGAGGTGTAAGTGTGTATACATGTATTGTGTATTTAGTTTAGTTTTTATTGTTATTATTAAGTCATTTTAAACGTTTTCTAAATAAATAAATGTTAATGTGTTTTTATGAACATTGCAGCAGCAGATGATAATGATGCTGAAGATGCAGCAGGAACAGGCGAAGAACCGCATGTCCATCCCTCCAGGAGGGCAAATCCCCCCAAGGGGCATAATCAATCCAGGAGACCCCCACAGACTGCCTGTCTCCCAGCAGGGAAGCATGCCGGTTATGATCAACCTTCAGGGGCATGGAGGAGTGCCTCCTTCCACTGACAAAGCCAGGGTCAACCCTCAGGTGAGATCTGTGTTATATGTGAACCCAATTACCTTATTCACGTTTTAAACTTATTTTTTTATTTTTAAACATTCCATGTACATTTTGACCATTTAGCAGATGCTTTTATCCAAAGTACAGTATAGGGATAGCACCGATAGGATACTGGGATCGGAAATCGGTCCGATACTGACTTAATAGCTGGATCGGTATCAGTGACAATAGGACAGTTGTAACCGATCCATGGGGCTAATCCATTCAAATTAATTTCCATGCGTAGGTCTGTCAAGCATCAGCCATGTCTAACCTACCCAGGCCACACTATCAGCAGCAGGTTTCTAATATGCATCTAGGTCCTATAATAAAGATTGGCTGTCATTTACTTTTCAATTTAATGTAAACCAAACCACTAAAACTAATGCATACATCAATGTTAACATTGTAATATGTCCTTATTTTCATATATAGCCCATGTTACATTATGTTTTACAGAGTTAGAAAAGCAATGTTCAAGCCTAATGGTTCTTTACACAAAACATGATTCCCAGTCTCTTCCTCAGTCACAGTGAGGTATACAGCTTCATTTAACACTGGAATCGGATCACTACTCTGCATCAGCCAATACCCAAAGTGCAGGTGTCGGTATCATGGTATACATCTTATCAAAGGAATTTCAGCTGCTCTTATGTGAACCAGTGGGTGTCCGACTGTGGTGCAGGGCCTTATTTGGCATTTTGTGCCATAGTGCATGACGACTCCAAAAGCTGACGTGTGCTTGTAGTACTGTAGTGTGTGTACACACACACACACACACGGTGTATTAATCTGTCAGGAGCTGTTTGTCTAAGTACCTTTTAGGTATAGAGCTGTCAAGATACTGCAATACCGCAGTATTCCCAACCCAACCGCAGGAGATGGCAAGCAACCGCCACAACCGCAAGATTCCAGTTTTTTATTTTATAATTGCAATTATTATTTGTTTCACTTTGTTTCATAAGGCTAGGCCCATCGAATTTGAGGTCTTTAGCTGCCGATCATACAATTATCAAAGCACAACTGCGTTTTCTGCCCTATCTGCAACAGCCTTACTTGGGTACACAGCAAATATTAAGTACATACTACTATTATTATTAAGTGCATACTGCTATTATTAAAAGTACTTAAATTAGTTTGCAAAGATAATATGGTAAGTTAAAAGTATTTATTTTATGATGTATGTATTTTCTTTTGGGCAACCCCTTTTTAATATGTTTAATATGTGTGTTTTTCCCCCCCCGTACAGCTTGTTGGCGCAGCACGTAGAATGTCCCACGAGGTAGGGCAGGGCTCTCAGGCCACAGGACCCGAGGATGCCTCCGGAGGGGTTCATGGCATGCAGGACAGGCCCGGAGGCGCAGACATGGGGATGCAGCCTGGAAATGGACCGCAACAAATGATGGGCAACCAGGGCGCCAACTCCCACATGATGAAGCAGGGCCCTGGCCCGTCACCAATGCCCCAGCACACTGGAGCCAGTCCCCAGCCGCCGCAGCAGCAACAGCAGCTCTCCTCCCAGGCTCAGCAGGGAGGCCCCATGGCCAGCATCCATTTCCCCAGTGTGCCCACCACTTCCCAGAGCTCTCGGCCCAAAACCCCTAACCGGGCCAGCCCCAGGCCGTACCACCATCCCCTCACCCCGACTAATCGTCCACCTAGCACGGAGCCTTCAGAGATTAACCTGTCTCCCGAGAGGCTCAACGCCTCCATTGCAGGCCTCTTCCCTCCAAAAATCAACATTCCCCTTCCTCCCCGGCAGCCCAACCTGAACAGGGGCTTTGACCAGCAGGGCCTGAACCCCACCACTCTGAAGGCTATTGGACAGGCCCCACCTAGCTTAAATCTGCCAGGCGGCAGCAACAGTAGTGGCGGTGGAACCGCTAACAACGGTCAGCAGGCTTTCTCGTCGGGCGCGGGCGGACCGGCGAGCGCGGCCGGCAAACAAGACAAGCAGCCCGGGGGGCAGGGTAAGCGGGCGAGTCCCAGCAACAGCCGCAGATCCAGCCCGGCCTCGAGCCGCAAATCGGCTGCAGCCCCGAGTCCCGGGAGGCAGAAGGGGGCAAAGGTCGTCCTCGCCTGCCCTCCTCCCCACCACCAGCAGATGATGAACCCTCAGGGCCAGCCCATGACGGTAAGCTCTGTGACCCCCAGCCCTGTGACACCCATGCCCTCGCATGTGAGTTTGAGCGTGGAGCCTCAGCCCACCCAGAGCTCCTTCCACGGAACACAGGGACCCCCAGCAGATGGGATGACTGCGGTAGAGCAGCGGCTCGCGCCCCAGCCCCAAGCCCAGCCGATGCCCCAGCCCTTAAGGGAGCTATCCGCTCCTAGAATGGCCAGCCCTCGCATCCCTGTGCCTCAGGACCCTAAAGCCGGCTTGGAACCACAGGCTGCCGCTCGCCCGTCGCAGGACTCCGCGTCTGAGACCGCACCCGCGCCAAGAGATGCACCGATCTCCCTCAATCAGCTGCTGGATAACAATGACACTCCCAGCGTGCACTCGAGGCCCGCACAAGGCGCCCCTTCCAGGGATGCTGTGGGAAAGGCTAGCCCTAAGCCTCTCTCAGAACCAGAGAGACAGCTCCCCTGTAATTCGATGAGCTCTGACATTCCTGCCTCTGTTGGCACTACTGCTGATCAGAGTGACCCAGAAACTAAACCTAGGCCCCTTATTCCAGTTCCTACCAGCAATCCTAATGTACATTCTACTGCAATGCCTAACTTCAATCCAAACACTAACACGAGCCCCAATACTACGGCGAGTCTTAACCCTAACCCAATATCCAGCCCTAGCGTGAACACCGCTTCTAACGTAGTCCCAGCAGCTTCAGCTCCGAACACTAATTGTGCCGTTGGTGTTGTGAGCCCGGCGTCGTCCTCATCGGTCATACAGACGCCGTCCTCGTCGAGCGCTCGCTCACTGTCCAGCCCCATCACGGTGTTCGTGACGGTGACCTCTGCCCCCACGTCCCAGGCCCCCCCGGCCGCGGCGGCCGTCTCTATCAAGAGCAACGTCCGTCAGCAGGATGTCCGTCAGCAGCCACCGAACCAGCGGCCCCCGCACTTTATCGCCAGCGGCCCTTTATTTATTAACCCCATGTACCAGGCTCCGGGTCCGTCTGTGGCTCCCGGCACGCCGCCGCCCGCCACGATTGGACCGATCCAGGTGTCGGCAGTGAACACGCAGCCCTCCCCTGCTCCAGCCTCGGCTGCCCAGGCCTCTGTAGCTAATGTGACCGGCGCTCAGCCCGCCAGGGCCCTTTCTGGCCAGCTCCAGGTAACTACTGCCCCTGTGCCCTCAGCGCGCACCGCTCACGCCCAGCAGACCAACACGGGCACTCTCAGAGCCCCCGGGGAGTCCGCTCCTCCTCAGAAGTCCAACTCCACAGGGAGTCAGCCCTCTTCCCATGCAGGCCCTCCGTCCTCAGTCTCGCCTCACCTTCAGCCGCCACTGGCTGCCCCGCCCGCCTCTTCTAGTCCCGGAGCCACAGTCGTTGTCAGAAAGAGCCCTGTGTCTCCTGCTGTTTTTGTCCAAACTAAAAGTAAGCCCTGCCCGACCCCTCCTTTGCCCAGCCCGACTGAAGCGACGCCCTCGCAGCCGGGGCCTGTCCCCGGAGGAGTGCCTCACCAGGTCTCTCTTCCTCTGTGCACCTCCTCGGTCATTCAGAAGGAGGCAGCCGCCCCGCGGACCGCTGCCACAGCGCCTAAGCTCCTGACTCCTCCAGTCTCGTCTGCAGCTGTGGCTCCGGTCCAGTTCGTGGTTCCTACCCAAAGCCAGGCTCCCGCTCCTGCCCCATCCTCAGCCTCAGCTCAGCTCCTGGTTGCCGTCGCTACTACTGTCGCTATTGTGTCTCCTGCTACCTCACTTCCCGCACCCGCTCCTGCACAAAGTCCGGTCCCGCCCACCGGCCCCGCTGTCGCTGCTGCTGCGGTTAATTCGGAGGCTGCCCAAGCCACAGTCTCCTCACCGGCTGCTTCTCAGGGCCAGTCCGACGGTGCAGCTGCAGAACCGTGCGTGCAGCCGGCCCAAACGCCTGCAGAAGGCCTGACCTCCACAGGTACATCAGCCGCCTTAATACGCACAGGGCTCTCTGGACAGTTCATGTGTCTCTAACGCCCTTGTTTTCCCTCATGCTTTTCCTAGCACTAATTCAACAAGAAACCGCACAGTCACTGGAGCCTGCTGCCAGTGACAAGATGAGTGAGTTCTGTTATATTTGCTCGCTTTAGGTCCTATGCTTTTCTGAGGGAGAATTACTTCACATTCTGTGCATAACTCTCGTCCTGTTCCCTGCAGCTGGAGAGGCTTCAACTGGTTCCGATCAGGGGTAAGGCATTAAACGGTTATTAATGGTGTACTAATAAACAGTGTTCCTGTGCTGGGGGGAGGGAGACTCATGAGGTACGTCACACTGGTGCTTTTTGATGGGGAAATGCTTAAGACACCTGCTGAAATTAAGGTACGTGTTTAAAATAGCGAGTCGCGTGGCCTCAGCATTTGGTATGCACTATGCTTAGCATGCAGCACTCACGTGAACAGATCAAACCAATACTACCTCTCCACAGGAGAAGCCATTTCCACCACTAAACAAACCTTTTTTTTTTGGTTTCTAATCATGCCCAATTATCTTTTTATTTAAATTATTTTTAAATTATTTTTTTCTTCCATTGGGGTCAGTAGAATTGTTTGTGAAGCACCACAGTTTTTAGTTTACCGCTGTTTTTCCACTTGTATCACAGATGGGCAAAGAAAAGAAAGACGCCCATCAACTTAGTTCCAAGGTATGTATTTGCACTGCCAAGACACAAGCAGTGATCATGTCCACGTTTTAATGTAGTGGATGCTGTCGGGATGAAGACGGGACAGTATCTGTGATAGACGAGGAAAAACAGCCCAGTCCGAAGTGGTATTCTACCCTTCTCCGAGGTAGCCGTGGCCGTACACCTTGAGTGACGCGTCCCTTGTTTTCCTTCCCGGTCCTCCCTGTCCTGTCCTTCTGCCTGGTGCTCCCAGAGCTGCCGTGGAGAAGCCCAAGGGGCCGAGCCGGCGGAGCTCCCGGGCAGACAAAGACGTGGATGAGGAGCCGGCAGCAGACAGCGGGATGAGGAAGAGGTCAGCCAGGCCCGGGACCACAGCTGCTGCAAAAGGTGAAGCATGCACCCTAGACACATCGGAGAATGTCAGCGTTTGTAAATGAATACTCTTCTCTGCTAGCTGCCCCTTTTGTGTGTGTGTGTGCACTGAAAAACTACCAAAAACCCACAACATGCTGTGTTCCAAACAAGAGGCACGGCTGTGTAGAAGCGCGAAAGTGGTGCAGACCGCACCGCACTACACTATCATAGCCTTGTCAAATGTGTCCTATTTGTGGGGCAGAGATTCTGAGGTAGCACTCCCTTGCAGGGAGAAGTGATTTTGTTTTGATACAGTTCAACTAATCAACACTTATTTTCCAGCATCACCACCGTTTATTACATCCACATCATAACTGCATCTTTGTAACGTAGCTGTAGATATGCATTTAATGGATGCAGAATGCAGTTTATCTTTCTTTTCCTAAAAAGTTTTTAATCCGAATTTTTCTCAGCAGAGACTGGAGCCAGCCCTACTCAGGCCAAACGAAGGAAGTCTAAATAGGCCTAACCACAGATATGGCGACCTGTGGATTGTACTGTAAATGTATTTTGTGAATCATTTGATATCAGTGTCTTTCTCCCTGCTTAATATTAGTTTTCAATGCAGTATGTGACCATGTACAGAATGTTTTAAAATAATTATTGTTTTGTCCCAGTTATCATGTGAGATTGTAGTTAGAATGTGTGTAAACAAGGTTGTGTATGAATGTGTTTTTTATGCTGGATTTATCATGTGAAGATTGATAATAGAGCCAGTCATGATTGTATAATTATGTTGTAAAAGTGAATTAAATTTTCTACGGTTTTTGTCCTGTGGAATGGCGTTGTATTATTGAACTGATATTTCAAGTAGTTTAGTTGCAAATTACTAATTATTGCCACAAAAAATAATGGTATGAAGTGACAATAATACTCCTGCTTGGACACAGATGATTGCATTACAGAATAAATGTGTTCATACTGAACATTAAAATAAGGATGATTAAATAAAAATATATAATATAAGTATTGTTTCACGTATATCTGAAGCTCTTTGTCTATTACATATATTCTTCAAAAATAGATATTGACCGTATTTTCATTTTGAGCCAGGGAGGGACCTCGTAGAACAGTCTCTTATTCAAATAGATTTGGGCATGCGCAGTCATTAAATATTTGGACTTCTCCTAACCCAGTGCACAACGACTCCATTCCATAGTCTCATAAGGCTTCTGTGCCTGCTTCACATCTTGAGCAGCCGTCTTTCTATCTGCTTTTCAAAAGAAACAACGTGAGAATGAGTGGAGATCACGTACATAAAGATTCCCAGGTAGCCATTCATCATTTTAACTTTTTATTGTTTAGTGTCATAGCATTTGTTTTCTGAGAATTGACATGATTGCAAGTACTAGAAAAAAATGTTTTTGCTAAATGAAATATAATGTTCTTGTCATTCCCAGCATATGGTTGGAAGCCTATTTGTGCACTTTTTTAGTATATTATTATAATGTTTAAGAATGTATTCGCTTGCCAATTGAAACTTGATCAAATAACAAAGCTACCGGCATTTAGAAAATATCAATATTTAATATGTTTGCTTTCACAATTTTCAGGTCAATTCTGGATCTAAAGCAAGTGGTATGTCCCCTGATTACGATTTAAACGATATTATGATTGATATACACTCGCAATCGTGACCCATCTACTGTTAGTATTTAAAGGACAGAAATGGCGTCCCAGAGACTAAGTCCCTTCTCCTCCACTCTCTTGCGGCTATTGTTCAAAAAGGGGGTCTCAAAATTACATTTACGGCTATCAGTATTCTAATCTGAAGATAAATTCAAATAGCTCGCGGCATCGTGTTTATTATGCATACCATACGATTTTAATATGCATATGCAAATATGTTTAATTTTGAAGCCGAAAGTGGTAGAATTGAGGCTGAGGACTTAGTCTCTGCGCCATTTTCTTTTTCTCTATCTTCAGCCAGGTTGCCGATCAGTGTGGGAACTGTCTGCCGCGATATGGATGCGAAAGCTGGGAGCTTTTTTGCCTCAACCGGCCTTTATTACTGTGCATGTATCAACTGCATATGGCCTACTCATTACAGCATACGTTTTAACGACCTAACACGTACCTGTAGCTGAAAAGCATTCGTACATTATTAGTTCTAAACTTTTAATAATGTCAAAGAAAGTTAGACTACACGTTATTATGGTTTGGTGAGAAATTAAGTCCTCTTTGGGATTTTCCATAGCTCCTATACATCATGGCTGTTATAGGACTATTTCAGGTATAATATGATAGGATTATGGCATTTTTTATTAGTCTTCTTATTAATATGCATGCTTCCTATGACATTCCAGTCCGTTAATCCACTGCCATGACAGTAGAACGCCACGAGGTGACAATCAAGCCCAAGTCAGGGAGCGATGATTCATATACGCTTACTAGGTCAACACACGTAACACAAAGATTCACACAAAATAAAAACACAATTCATGGCAGTTGCCACTGCTATGTTGTTGACGTATAGAGTCGATCACGGTCAGTAGACTATTAGTTAGGACTGTTGTAAAACAGTCCTACAGCCTGTAAAACTAAAGGCTATTATCTTAAAGCAGCTTTCATCATTTTGTTTTGCAGGTATAGGCTAAATGTAATTGAAGTGTTGCATTTATAGCCTACCATTAAAATGTGTTTGTGATATTATAGTTTTATATTTATTTATATTATTGTTATTGTAACTCTGTTTGTCATAGATGGCCACAAACATAGAGACAAGCACAAAGAACACAGACATAAAGACTACAAAAAAGATAAGGAAAGGGATAAATTCAAACAGACCAACAGGTAATATATTGTGTGTTTGTTATGTGTAGATGTTGCATGAATGTGCAGTGCAGAAAGTAAAACAAATAAAATTATGCTAAACATGGTGCTGCATTCAGATGTGTTAACTCTTTCCTCTATAGGCCTACATTAATAGAATATTTTGAAAACTACATCAGGCACATGTTCATCTCAAATGAGCAAATGCATAAAGTCCCATATAAGCAATACATGTGAACTTGGCCCTACTCGTGCTCATGTTGTGTTTACTAAATTGGATAGCAACACTAATGAAGTTAAGTTTCCTGGATGCCCTTAGTATTCATATACTAGCATTCGCTTATGGCAGTGTCGTCGTGTCTTAGAGTGTGGATGACGCGTGACCTCTAACCCCTCACCTTTGACCTGTCTGTGTATTTCCAGCGAACACAAGGAGTACTCTGAGAAGAAACATCGAGACAAAGAGAAAGACAAAGAGAAGCAGAAGCACAGCGATGTCAGCTCAGACAAGCCCAGGGAAAAACCCAGGGACAAAGAGAAGAGAAGAGAGGAAAAGGTTTGTCAGTTTACAGACAATACTGTGTTGGTTAATTACATGATTCTTAAACATTCATAGTTTAATTGTATGGAAGTGGCTGTGTTTGGCCTATTTAGGATATATGAATTAACCCGAAAGATACAAATACTAACATGTTCTTCTGTGTTACAGATTAAATCATCTCATTCAGACAAACCTAAAAAGGAGAAAGAAAATGGATTCATAAGGTAAAATGTATAAAATATCTATTCATTCATGTAATCTGAAATTTAAATGTATTACTTTATGTCATACTAAGCAGAAAGGGTCATATTCATCTAATTGATTTGCCCAATAATTATATCACATGAGTGGGGCATCCTCTCTGTTGGTGTGCACTTTATGTAAAAATAAATAATAATATTTACTTTATTTGTAATGCTCCCCTGGGCTCGCCGGGGTAGCATGGCCGGAGCAGGACTACCCACATCCCCAGCGCCTCACGCCCACACGTGCGATCAGGCAGA
>JAODUK010000022.1:2245408-2253319 GCA_027564635.1 Typhlichthys eigenmanni
TGCAATACATGATCAGCATGTTATTCTCACTGGCTCTCTGGCTCCATCTAGTGGAGATGGTACTGAATGGCTTCCTGCTAACTGTTCTCAATCACCCCTGCGTTCTAATACTTTAATACATATGATCAGATTTTACAGAACTACCTTTTATTGAATCTTCAATCAGCAAATGCTATTTAAATGTTTATATTTAAGGAAATGTATTGTCAGCTATTGCAAGCTAAATGTAAGCTAATGCACATTTTGTCAAATTCAACAAATATCTCCTATTATGAGCTGATACTTCCACACAGCCCTGGCTCCCTAAATAGTAACGTATAAAAAGTGGCGAACACCACTCGTATCCAAGCGGCAGCACTATGCTTTGCTTCACAATGCATTTGGATGTGTGAGGCGGCGCACGCTGTTTTGATTTGAGCTCGAAGTCGGCAAGTGTTCTCGAGAATGAGCGACCCTGCCTTTGACTTGACAACTGTGACGTTAACACCTAATGACACCGCACCGTCTCCGCTGTGCTCCCATATTCAGCTGTACGTCCTGAAGGGAAAGGCAGCAGGCCTCATGTCTTCTCCCTGATGCTGACTACCTCTCCGCGGGACCCCAGCCACTTGTTGGAGATTGCTGCCAGCAGCAAGGAGGAGCTCATGGAGTGGGTGACTAAGATCCGCGAGGTCACCATGACCTCGGAGGCCAAGGTAAGGCTACTTACGCGGCAGACAGTAGAGGTTCCTCTGGGGCGGGGGTGGGGGGACCCAGTGGGAGTTGGTAACACAAGCCCAGCGCTCCGACCTTGACCGACCTCTAGTGTGTACAAACTGTTGCTTGTCTTGATGTGTCATCAATTGAACTGCCGTGTGCCTCTGCCTAGCTGGAGGAAGGGAAGATAATGGAGAGGAGGAAGAAGATTGCACTGGAACTGTCCGACCTCGTCATCTACTGTAGACCTGTGCCTTTCGACGAGGACAGTAAGGCTTGCCCCTATCTTGACCCCTATACCAAATTGGTTACACAACACTGTTTGCCTGGCTCAAGACTACTATCTGGACAGTTACCACAGGCACACATAGCTTAACAGATGTTTTGGAGTAAAGAATTGACCGATGTACAGTTACTGTAACTGTGTTGGACAAGATAGCATAGCAGGAAACGGACAGTTGAAGGAGTTTCTGTCCATTCCAAAAAAATGCCCAACTGTTTTTGGAGGACAGGCGAAAAGGGGCGGGGCTTGGGCTCGGTCAATTGATAGCAAGCTATGACACGAACGTGCACACTAACCCTGCCGACACGTGCACTAAACACGGACTCGTCCTCCCCCCGTTGCCTCACGCAGAAATCGGCACGGAGCGGGCCTGCTTCCGGGACATGTCGTCCTTCCCCGAGACCAAGGCGGAGAAGTACGTCAACAAGATGAAAGGGAAGAAGTTCCTGCAGTACAACAGGCTCCAGCTGTCCAGGATCTACCCCCGGGGCCAGAGGCTGGACTCCTCTAACTACGACCCTCTGCCCATGTGGCTGTGTGGCTCCCAGCTGGTAGCACTCAACTTCCAGACAGCAGGTAGGGGCGGCTAACGTGTTCGTTTGGTTGAGCCTCCGTCAGCGCCGCTTGTGTTAAACCTCTGTGGTGCAATCGACTCTCCCTTGTTGTGCAGACAAGCCCATGCAGATGAACCAGGCCCTGTTCATGCTAAACGGAAGAAGCGGCTACGTCCTCCAGCCTCCCATCATGAGAGACGACGCCTTCGACCCGTTCGACAGGCAGACGCTACGCGGCCTAGAGCCGGTCACTCTCAAGATAGAGGTGTGTGTGTGGGGGGGTGGTGGGGTGGGGGGGGTCTGGCTCCGGTGGATGGCTGTTGTGTGTTTAGTGCTGGAGGTAGCTGTGTACTAGTCTTGCAGAGGACACAGAGCTGGCTGACTGCGTCAAGATCTGCCTACTTGACAGGAGTAACTCCTTCACTCAATGACAGTCAGCCACACGTTACACCCATACTGAGGAATTTGCTGCGAAACTTACCAACACAACTCTAGCTGTTTTCAAGTATTTTAAATCCAGTTACTGTTTAAAATACATTTAACTGAAATTAGTGAACTAAGCACTACACCAGCATCGCACCGGAATTACAGATATACTTCTTCAGTGACTATGCTAACAGCCAATGAATATCGACTATATACTGTACTATATGTACAGTATCAGACGCTTGTGCAACGTAGTGCCAATGGACGGAACAGGCTGAGACTGTAGCTGTGTGCGAGCTTCACGAGTGGTCTTCTCGTTCCGTCTGTAGGTGTTGGGCGCCCGTCATCTGCCAAAACATGGGCGAGGCATTGTGTGTCCCCTCATAGAGGTGGAGGTGTGTGGAGCGGAGTATGACAGTACCAAGCAGAAGACTGACTCTGAAGGTGAGAAGCACAACCCTTTGAACCCTGCACGTCAAGGAGCGCTTTGTGACAAACCCCCTTGTGGATACTTTCCTGTTTGAGCCTAGCAAAACAGGAAGTTGTTCAAACAACATGCCCATGTGTTCAATGTAATGTGTGTTTACAGTCCCTCATCTAATGCAATGTGGAAACTGTTATACCTGTTTTTGTCAGATAGGACTAGTCATTTGTGCATAATAGCACACATACACTATGTAATGTTATAGAATATAATTTTTACTCTCTCAAGCGGACAGTGATATTTAATGATGGGGAATTTTTACTCTTTCTACAGCAGACTATAGGATATAATGTTCACTCTGTTTTAAATCTGACAATCTCTAAAGTAAAAAATCTAAAAAGTAAATCTCTCAAGTAGACAATATTTAATGTTATCATTATTACTCTCTGTAGCAGACAACATGTAATGTAGATATTTATTATAATTCTCTGTCTCTCTCTAAAGCCGACAATGGTCTGAACCCCACATGGCCAAAAAAGCCCTTCAGCTTCACGGTCAGCAACTCAGCTTTCGCCTTCCTGCGCTTTGTGGTGTACGAGATTGACATGTTCAGTGACCAGAACTTCTTGGCTCAGGCCACCTTTCCCATCAGCAGCCTTAAGACGGGTACCAATGAAACACAAATAGGACCGCAGCATAGCCTGAAAAGAGTCTGAGTTGTAATGAAGTCTGTTCCTTATTTTAACCTCTTCTCTCTCTCTGTGTGACCAGGTTACAGGTCAGTCCCTCTTAAAAACAGCTTCAATGAGGACCTGGAGCTGGCCTCACTGTTGGTCCACATGGACATCCTCAGGGGCATGGTGAGTTTACTGTTTGATCCATGTACGCAAATCAGAGCCATGTAAAGAGAGAGTTGCGTCATCTCTGTTGACTCCAATGGACCGTTTTTTTTTTTTTTTTTACAGCAACGGAGCCTCAATACAGTTCCCGGAAGTTAGCCTAAATACTAAAAGTACCCTATACATTATATTTTAAATGTAAATCGGTGCATTTATTGACTACTACACTCCCTGGAACTATTTTGACATGCTAGGTTTTGCCTCTCCATGAACCAAGAATTAGAACCTCCATTGGCGTAACTGTTCTTTCCATGGCTCTGCACAGATCTATCCAAAGCGACACTTGCGTATGTTGATATGTAGCAGCTGCCAGTGTAATTAATTAAAAGCCTTCCGCTTTAACACACTGGGCATCAGAGCTGGATGTGTGACCTTGAGTAACACAGCATCCATCACCTTCCTCAAGTGCTTCGGCACTGAGAACAGAACATTCTGTGACACTAGAGCTCCGATAGCATTTGGTTCTTGTCTGTACACCTTACTGTGGCATTGTGGAGAATAACACCTCGTTGTGCCTCCTCCAGGATGAAAACGGAGATGCTCTCAGCCCGTTCCTGGGGACGGGAGCCACGTCCGTGGCAGCCGTCTCCCAGGCCGGGGGCCGCGAGCGCCTGGTGGATTCGGGCTCCACGTCATCGGCCTCGTCCAGCATGTCTCCCCTGCCCCAGTCCCCGGCCCAGGCCATGGCTTACAGGGGCAGGGAGGGCTCCTTCGAGGCTCGCTACCAGTCCCCTCTGGATGAGTTCAGGGTGTCGCGCACCAATCGTGTGTAGCGCCGGTAACCAATGGCGGGCCAGTTTCGGTGCCCCTCCCCCCCTCCCTCCCCGTTTTACTAGTCGCCTCTCTCCATACCGATGATGTCACTGACTGCTGTGAACACTGTTTCCATGGAAACACCCACCACCGCTTTGGCCTACATTTCAGGAAGCTCTCCCTTCTCCTCCGTCCTGTTCCCCGTGTGGCCTTTCCCACTGACACCACCTCCGTCAGCCTGAAGAGGAGGAGAGACTCGGGTGTGGGAGGGGGGGGACTGTGGGGAAGCGGTCGGTTGAGGACAGGAAGTAGAAGAGGACATAACAGGAGAACAAAGGCAGGGTTGAACTTTCCAGCCCTGGACTAGCAGTGAATTGGGCATTTTTAGTTCTGTTGGTTGTGTTTGGCGGCAAGCGCAACAATCGTTTATTTTGGAGTCTTAAGAGGGATAGAGAGAAATGATTCCAGGTTAATTAAGGTGTTTCTTCTTGTTTTTTTGCTCCTCTCTCTTTGACGTATATATTCATATATATTTATTCCTGCTGTGCTGTTGGTGAGACAACAGCAGCAGCTGACTTGCTCTCAAAGAGCTCCTGTCTTCATGTTTTTTTTATTTTTTATTATTATTTAAGCCTTTTTAAACATACAAATGTGTGGCTGTTTTTAATCTGAGTAATTTGGGCATCCCCTCTAACACTCACGCACACCTTAATCCTGGCGTGATTCAGTTTGTTTTAAAAAACATTTTTCTTTTTAAAGCCATCATAAATATGCCGGCCATTTGTGTTGGAAGCCGGCGCAGAGCAGGCAGCAACACGTGCACCATTAACATGCACACACATTCTCAGCCATGGTCATTTTTTTAAATGTCGTCTTGCATTATATAAAACTACACGTCATTTTGCTTTCCTGCGTTGCAGGTGCATTTACCAGTCAAGTCAACTCATTGAGATCTCTCACTAACAATTGTTTTTGTGTATGTGGGCTGATGTGTGTCTAGCGGCAGGACCACAGGTAACTGTTTTCCTATATAAGGAGGTGGTCAAGGTGGATGATGTTACATTATCCACATTCCACTACAGGACAGAAAGATGGATAGTGCTCTTAATAGATATTTACATTGGCTACTACATGTATCCCCTAACATTCCATAAGTCTCCATCAAATTTCCAAAGAGCTAAATGGTAGCCTAATAGGTTTTTTGCAAAAGCATACATTTGATATGTGACAAAATTATGTTAACTGCACATATTTTATAAATAGTTAATTGGACATTTAAAACAAAATCTCTACTGCAGCATTCATTATGTAATTATCAATCATTGGAAGTGTTTTATATTATTAATAATACAAGGGTTGATTTAAACAAACTTGTATAAAAATCCAAGCCATATAAACCAAATGATTATGGACTGTCATTACCGTATTATGTTTGCTTTGTTTGAGAAAAATGTGTTTTTTGAGTGTAATGGATGTTTCCATTTAAAGTGGCTTTGTGGTGTTTAATGGAGGCCTCCACTGTTTGTGTTTGTTAGGTTGTTGCAGTTATGTGGCATAGAATAGAAGCACGGATACATTCAGCTTCAGTATTGTTTACTAAGAGTGACCAAATGGGATGATTGTGAATTGCCAGTGTAAGTTATAAAGTTTGTACTATATATTTTGGAATTTTGCTGCATTGTAAAGTCTATGGCATTCTGGGAAGTTTCATGGGGCACCAAATTGCTTTCCAGATGCATTAGGACTGAAGTTGCACAGCAAACAAGTCAGAATTAAAAGCCTTTCAAAATACAAAAATGTAGGTCTTTGCAAGCAAATAGGATAATTCAAGTCGCCATCTAACGTACAGCTTAATTTTAAAGTGTAACTGCACCCCAGCTCTGAGCCCGCCTGCACCTACTACATCTTTGAAAAATGTGTAAAGGGGCTGAAAGGGGGACCCCCGTTAACATTTAAATTTGATGACGTATGAGCGTACCAAGTGTACCGATGAAAACCAGCCAGGTCCTGGATGATTTTTAACGGTTATGACGTGAAGTTCTGTTTTCAGCCCATTAAATGCAGATTTGGATAAACGGCAATTTTGTCAATATTAACACCAGCATTGATGTGTCTCATCACAGATCAATCATATTACTTTGTTTACAGCTCAAAACATTTTAGGGTGCAGTTACACTTTAAATATTCTGAACTTTTCATATTGTCTTTACTTTATGTAAGGTACTTCACATAAAGTAGTGTCACTTGGACATCTGGATGCCTCTTTTATAAATAGTTTGAGGATAATTAACCCACAGTTTGTCTTTCCTCAGTTTCTGGTATGTAAGCTGTTTACAAACATGTTTTTAGTTTGAGGTTTTTGCCTTTGTGGAGCAAAAACAAAGCTTGTGATGGCCTAGTTCTTTTCAGGTTAATTTTACAGTATTCTCTTACCTAATCTAGTGTTTAGAAAATACTAGAAGACACTAAGCCATAACCGGTGAGGAAACCATTTACATCCATTATAATCTGATACATTTCTGACTCCGTCAAGCAACAGTAGGGCGGCATTTCCCCCTGCATTGTGCACAGATTTAGTTCAAATAAGGCAGGTTAAAAGTTATCTTTATAACATTTATTTTTAAAATCTTAACTCGCTGGTAGCCGACAAGTGCTTTGGCCTTTAGCGTTAAAGCTGTGGTTTGGAGAGTACTCCCTCAAATGCTGCATAGCTCCTGCTGCTAACCTGTCTGCTGTTCTGTCAATGTGCCCGTCTCTGTTGGTTCACACAGCCTGTTAAAGTTTTGTTTTAAATTTCAGTTACAAATGCCTTTCTGTAATGTGCCTAAGATATGGAGGAAAGTATTTCATTTTAATTTTGCCTTTCATATGAAACATATTCAAGCCTGATGATTAAAAGTACTTATTCAACTAGTACTTTGTCCTCATTAAATGTTCTTGTAGTATTTTGCATCTATAGGCATTGCCCATGAATGCAACTTAAGTGTACCACCTGCTCACGTCAACCATTGGAGGGCATATCAGACCTTGTTCAAAATATAACTCTGGTAGGCATAATTATATTTCATACTTGAATAATACAGACATTAATTTGAAACATTACATGATTATAGCTAGACCATATATGTCTTGATGTGTTGAGACTAACGCACACCTGAAAAGTATGGACAGGTTCATCGGTATATCTAAGTACATCTGCATGCCTTGGCCACAAAAAAAAGAAACAAATTGTTACTTTTGTTTATTCTGCAAATAACATCTGTAAAAAGTATACATCAGGCGTAACCTTATGGAACTCTGGTACAACAGTTATTTTCCAGTCAAATGTATTACAAAGTTCCATAAAAACAAAGATACTCACATTTCAGTGACGTAAAGTAGCAATTAATGCTAAAGAAACATTTACTTGTCCTTTTATTTTTTTGTTTAGAGAGAAAAGGGTGCTTGCCCTCTTTGGATGACATTACAGAAATTCTTCACATATCTACAGCATCACGTCCATACAAACAAGTTAGAAAAGGGAGTGCATGATTTCCAGTAACATTTGAGTATGAACACCAGCGCTGTGATATAACACACAATGCAACATAAATAGCCTTGCCAGCACATTCAAGGTAGGCCGCAAGCGTGAAATCAAAGTGGATGAGTGCATCATAGCAGGACAGGAAAAAGTAGGAAAATTACACAATGGATCCATTTATTTGTACTTCTTAAGGCCTGGGCAAGCACCCTGTAACAAAGAGCTGTGCAGTATTCCCGTACTCCTCAACTAAACATCCTACGGAGCGTCTCAGCAACACGCTAGTACAAGAGCCGCCTTGGTCGATATCTGTCCAGTCAAGATTTGTATCTCTTCTCTCTTGGGGGGGGGGGGGG
>JAODUK010000022.1:2253329-2290306 GCA_027564635.1 Typhlichthys eigenmanni
CTCTTCCCCCCCCCCCCCCCCTTCCCAGCCCCCACTGCTGTTCTTAACATCTGCTGAGGTCTCAATCCCAACCAGTACTCTCCTTGCCCCGCCCCCTCCTCTAGTCTATGCTTTTCTAAGTCTCACGCCGCAGCAGAGAAAGCGCAGTCAGTACTCTCGTCGGCCCCTCCCTCCTCAAACCAGTCCTATGCCACAGTTGAAACTAGAACACCCCCGGAAAAGGGCAGAAAGTAGTGCATGCGTGTGGGTGGATGGTGTGTGTGTAGAAGGTAGATGACACAGGGAGGGGGGGGCGTTGTGGCGACTAAGGTGTCCATCTTACATAGTGGTTAGTGGAGAAGGGTGGAAGGGCAAGCCGACCTCACGGCAGCAGGGGTTTCAAGGTCCATTTCCAGTGATCCAATTACGAGTCACATCTGCCGTCCCTCTGCTGAAACGGCGAATTCATAGACCACCTGCGTCGCCACACAAAAGGGCTGCTTCCACCTTCAATCTGTTCCTGTAGCAAAATGCATGAATAAATACATAGGATGCATTAACATTTGTAAATAAAGTGATATAAACACGAGGTGGCTAAACGGCATATAGCATCGTTCAAAAAGATACTCAAACAACTGCCTGTCATGGCATGCCCTATAACGCCTACTGTAATAATGATAACCCCTTTATGTGTGTGAATATGCCCTGCCTTAACAATGTGTTGCCTGACAGGCAATTACTGTACATGTAGTCATGGCAGTGATTCAACACTTAACAGACCATGCGCAGACAAGCAAGCCAGATAAACACAAATGACTACTGACCTGGCAAAGATTCAGTGTGTAGACAGTTGTCTAACCTGCTAGGAAAATGCTAGAACACACACGAGAGACTCACCTTTAGAAGGATTCACAGTTTTGTCGCCCTCTGCGTTGTCCAGCTGGGTTTCCGGTGGCGAGGACTCAGATCCTCCGGTTTGTAGTTCTGGTGGTGGGTCAGGTGTGTCTGGCCCTGTTGTGTCAGCAGCAGTATCTTCAGCCTGGGGTGGAGAGGTGGTCTTCGTGGAGAACCAGCGTCGCACCAGGTCCTCCGTTAACCCGCTAGACTGCGCTAGCTCTGGTATCTGGCATACACAGTCAGGATTAGCTTCATGAGCCTGTGTAATCCCTTCATGTTCAACGGAATGCTGGACAAACTCTGCTAATGTGCTGCAAACGCAACAGTAGTATTGTAAACGTTTAAACCCACTATTAAATGTATGAAGGAGACTTTCTATCAGGATAGGCCACTTCAAGACAAACAGATACATTAAGTGTTAAGTGACACAGAAATAAATAAAAACATCTATATACACAACTTTAAAAGAGGACAAGTTTCATTAAGTGTTGATTTTCCAATGTGTATATTAACCAGTTTAACTGTATTTGTTTGTGTCTTTGCAATTCAAAATGATACATTATTCCATAATGTGACTGACAGGTTTGTTAACCACATCAAGTGACCATAAACTAGCAGGTGTGCACTGTTCAAAAAGGGGGCAAACATTAAATGTGTCCAAAACACCAGCATCCTTAGCACCCTTATTGTTAAGAAACACCAATACTTATTTCTAGAATGACATGTGTGCATTACGGCTCAGAGCGGACTGTTGCTGGTTACCTGTGACTCCTCCAGGGTACCATGGGAATCCAGGTGGGCTTGGAGGATGTGCCCATCCCCCTTCTGGAGGTCCTCGTCCAGGGCCATGTTCTGGTAGGCGTCCAGCCACTTCAACAGGCTGTTCTTCTGCACGTAGCGGCAGTCACCGAACCAGCGCACCACCTCCGGCCTGGGCAGTCCTGTGCCCGCGATCAGCTCGTCATACTGAACGGCGCTGGGCCACTGGGTCCGTGCGTACACCTGCTTAAGGAGGTGCAGCTGCTCCAAGCTCTTCTTCCCCCTGATGGGCGAGGGCTTGGTGGTGGAGGGGGGCTTGGTCGAGTGGGACTGGGACGACTTGGGGGTGGTGGCCGACGGAGTCGGGCCTGGGGAGGGCGTAGGAGTTGCGGCGGTGCCGTCTGACCCATCGCCTTCTAGTTTACCGCTGGCCTCTGTGACCTTCAGCATCTTCAGGTTGATCTTAATGGGGTTGACTTTTAACTCCCCCGAACCATCCTCCTTCTGTCTCTCCTCCTCGTCGTCTTTCCTGACGCCTTCGGCGGTCTTGCTCTCCTCTTGCTTGGGCTGGATTTTCTCCGCCTCTCTCGCCACCCGCTCGGCCTCCTCCTCCTCCTTCCTCCTCTCGGCTGCCGCTCTCTTCCTCTTCTCGGCAAACCAGCCGTGGATCTCTCGTCTTGTCATCTTGGTCTCAGTGCGCAGGCGGTCCACCTCCTCTCCCGGGGGGTCGGGGTCCTGGGCAAAGCTGGCCTCTAGGGCCTTTACCTAGGGCAGAGAAAACAATGGATCTCTGTGGCAATTAAACACACAGTTTTGGCAGTGCCTCAGGCATTCCAAGGGTAAAAACAATCCACAGGTGCTCTTGAGAGGGAACAGTAGAACCACAAAGGGCATTTAGTGGTATAAAAATAAAAGAGCTAAAGACAAGGAACTCGTGGTATTGTTGTAAAAATGAAAAAAGCCTTTATTGTAATGGCTTCCACTGTGTTCCAAACACTCTGACGAAGACAGTGGCCGCAACACGTTGGTGCTCACCGCGTTCTCAGCCAACGCAATCAAAGCGCTTTCATTTGTTTTATACCACTAAATATCCTTTGTAGTTATGATTTTTTTCCCCCTTTGCTTATTGTAAAAATACATGCAAGGGGCCAGTGCATGCGCACACGGCTGATGTTGTGCGTAGGTAGCAAAGGGAGCCTCCTTGAGGCTCATTAAGCAACACAAGAGGCTACTCACCTGGTGCGGTTCTCTCTCCTTGTAGCGGATGGCAGTAAAGTCCGGGGAGGGGGGCCTGGGCGGGCGGCGGGAAGGTGTGGTGGGGGAGGTGGGGGTCCGCGAGGGAGGGGGGCTGAGCGGGGCAGTGTTCTGCTGGGGCGTCTTGGCGCCGGAGCCGCTCTCCGACAGGTCCATGGGCGTCGCGCCACTGGTGGGGGCGGAGCTGCTGGCGGGGGGGGTAGCGGCGCTGGCGGGGGCCGCCGAGCTGGTGTCCGCCGCGGCCTGGCCAGGCGACTTCGTCTGGCCGCCCGTGCTGGAGCGTGCGCCCTTGAGGTTGCGGAAGTGGTAGCGGCGGTCGCTGAACCACTTGCGGACCTCGCGCACGGTCAACCCCGTCATGGCGATGAGGCGGTCCACCTCCTCCTGGTTGGGGAACTGGTTGACCTGGAAGCTGTCCTTCAGCGTGTTGAGCTGCTCCTGAGACTTCTTGCCCTTGTAGGAGCTGGCGTCCAGCAGAGCGTTGGGGGCGCTCCGGGTTCCAGGGGTGCCGCTTGAATGGGGGGAAGGGGAAGACGTCTCTCGTATGAGGGACGGAACGTCACCCGTGGGGGCTGGGGAAGAGGGCTGAGCAGTGGTGGAAACCCTCGCTGCGCTGCTGCCAACGGTGGCTGTGTCATCACCGCCGCTGTTAGAGTCCTTGCTCTTCTGTCCGTTACCGGGGTTTTTAGCGCCGACAGCGCTAGGCTGGCTCTCTGTGGCGCTTTTAACGTCAGCGGCACATTTGTCGTCGTTGTCGTCGCCGCCGCCGCCCTTAACAGTGCTGCTGGTGTCGTTTGCCCTGCTGACTTTAACGTTCTTATTGGCGTCACTGGCAATGGCGTCGCTAATGCTTTCCGCATGTCTATCGGCATTAGCGCTGCTAACCTTGCCATTGCCGCCGCCGATTTTGCCGTTGCTATTGCTATGGATGCTGTTCTCGAGACTAAGGTTAATGACACTGGCCTGACTGCTACTGACGCTGATAATACTGCTAGCGCTCCCTCTGCCACTCCTACTGCTGCTGTTACAGCTGCTAATGACGTTGATGCCACTGCTGCTGCTTCCCACTGTCCCCACCACCATGCCGATGCCCTTGTCTGCTGCCAGGGCGGCAGCAGGCCGCGCTTGCATCATAGGCCGAGCTGCAGCCTGCGGTTTGGGCGTGACGGCTAGCGCCATGGGAGCACTGCTGACCTGAATGCCGTTAGCCATCACCGGTTGTGTGACGATCACCCCTGGCTGGCTAACTAGGGAGCTCTGAAGGATGTGGGGGAGTCCGGACGTCCCTAGAGAGGCAGGCAGAACTGTGATGGTGTGCTGGGCTTGGCTTTGGTGGCTTTGGTGGCTCTGGGTCTGCCGCTGGTTGTGGCTGCTAGGGGGTGCCGTCTGGATGATTGTGTTGAACATCTTCCTCCTGGCCTCTTCGATCTCCTCCGGGGACCAGCTGATGCCCTGCTTTAGCCTCTGGGCTGTGAACCAGATCTTGATCTGCTCCTCTGGGAATTTGGTGACCACAGTCAGATAGCACAGCTCAGCCTTGGTGGGGTAGGGGAACTTACTGAAGGAGGTCTTCAGGAAAGATGAAGAGTCCATGGAAGCGCTATAGGTAGGGATACTGCTCAGAGGAATCATTACCTGGTGAAAATTAGATGGGAGGATAAAGAGAGAGAATGCAAATTGAGAGAAGACAAATTGGAATAAAAGATTACGAAACAGTTGTTCTAATGATTCAGCTTGGTATACCTGAAGCAAGAGCACAAGTAAACTAACAACAAATGAAGTTAAGGCAGTAACCTTGGGTAGATTTTTGGAAGAGGCAGAAGGAGAAGAGAAGGAGGGGAGGGTTGAGGAGACGGTGATGGGACCGGACTGGTGGAGGCTTCGGTTCTGGACCACAGAGACAACCTGAAGCAATTTGATGAGATTAATTCACTTTGCAAACCACCCTGGGTGGCCGACCGTCAGCCGCCCCTGAACCAGATCCTTGCTGGTCCACAAGATGTAGCACCTACCTGCGTGATGGCGGTCTTAAGCATTGGAAGCGCCCCGGAACCGTTGACTATTTGGATGGCCGAGGGCAGCGTGACCTTGTTCGTTGCTCCATTGTGCACAATGGTGGGCACGTGCGTGACTGTTACCGTTGGAGTCTCTCTCCTCTCAGACGCGAAGATGGGCTCCGAGCAGAGCTCGTCGGCTGCTGGGTGGGAAACCACTATCCTTTTGGACTCCGACTTCCCCTTCAGCATCCTCATGATCGGCGTCTTGGTGATGGAGATCTCGCTCTCTCTCCCCGCCACGTCTGTCTCCGTCACCAGGTGCTGCTCCACCACAAGTCGTTTGTCTCGTCTCCTCAGCTGCAGGGAGGTGTTCATTGTGCTGGGGTGAACCCTTGCGTTGTGCAGGGCCAGACCCTCGAACTTGGGCGCCGAATCCCCGCAGTCCACGCACAGGAAGCTGGGGTCGGCGCGGAAGTCCGGGTGGCCGCTGTAGACGTGATCCAGGAACAGGTTGAGGTCGCGGGTTTCAAAGTTGCAGGGCCTGCATGTGTACGTGCCGACGCCGTCCCTGGAGGTGTCGCAGCCCGCCTCTGGTTTACAGGCCTCCGCGTGGCCCAGGGGGCTTTGTCTGCCGACGCCTGAGGCCCTGCCCTGCTGGCGGTGGGCCGCAGAAGGCTCGAGCTCCTCCCGGAGGAGGTGCATGGTCTTGTTGGGGATCATGCAAGGTACGGTTGACTTCCTCTTGCTGGCCATAGTGCGACCACGGGGGGTGCGGAGGAGGGGGCGTGGGTGGGGGGAAGGGGGGGTTGTTTGTTTGAATGGCTGTGAGTAACAAAGTTAGGGTCGTTCCTTGTTAACTATGGACCAGCCATAGGGGGAGGGGAATAGTGGGACATGACCGGAGGTTTTGCTTGATCACGTGCGGCCCTCACTGAACTTTTAAGATAAACCTGAAAGGAAAAAGGAAAGGAGAAATTTGTTATTCAGGACAGTTAAAACACATTTTCCACAAACAAGGTTACGGTGTAAATTTAGGTTATACGAGAAAAAATGGGCTGCTTAAAAGACGGAGAGCTTACACACACACACACACACGCGCGCAAAACAAAGAAAATACATTTCGATGGTCGAAGGTTCATGAAGATAAAAGAAATATAACGTACTATGAAGATTGTTGACTGGAGCCCCCAAATCCCAGTGCTGCTCATTCCTCTTCAATAAAAATTAGGCTAGGTCTCTCGTCTCACCTCCTCTGCCCTGTGACTCTCAAGGCTATCACTTTTATGAGGGCATTCAAGCAAGCCAACATTCAGCTTTTTCACTATGGTAAAAGCTTTTCAGGAGAAGTCCCGTCTACCCCCCCCCCCCCTTCTTTCCCCTCCCCCACTTGACTCCGTCCCTCTCACTTCCCCTCCTTCACACCCCGCCTCCCCCCTCCGCACAGAAGAGGCTTTTTCCTAAATGCAGAGACTCCACAGTTCCACATCGTACAACTGGCTAGAAAGAGATGGATAGAAAAACACTGTGTTGCATAAGGGGATCAACTTGCTAGTCAAGAGGCTCAAACCATGTTTTTTAGTGAAAGACAAGGCTCAAGACAATACTTAAACAGCCTGCATGCACCGTAGAGAAAAAGGTACAATTGCTACAATACGAAGACAACGCTGGCTGACTGTGTGAAATTCCTACAGTGGGCCAACGTCAAACTAGGCTATTTTCTAGAATCCACACAAAATGGTGGCGCTTCCTGTGAGGCAAAAGCCCCCTCCAAAGAGCAGTACTGATGCAGTGTTGGAGGACGGCTCTAGGGCAATTACTCTACCAACCGCTACACGGCGAGCCCAAAACCTCACGCACAGGAGCAGCCGACGCCAAACGTCTCACTTCATGAGGACCCCAAAGCCTGTTCAAGGCGCAGATACCAGAACTGCACAGTAGTTCTTCACACATTTGAACCAAACACAGTAATCCTGTCATGTAGGCAGCCTAAATAGGCTACTTCTCTGCAGTTAATGCAAACAATATGCAATCATTTGCTTAAACTGACATTTTATTAGGTAAGCAATACAGGCCAAGGACATCTTCCCGGTCTATTGTGGCTGACTTGTTGTACAACCACAGATCCTGGATGCACTCTGTTGCCAATGACACTTTCAGATTCTCTGCGCACCCCCCCACCCCCGCACACACACACACTTATGCCAATGCCTAGCTTCGCTAAAAAGGTCATGTTGAATTAGCTCAGGCCACACATTGACAGAACTAGGTTAGATTGCTCTTTCAAACACAGACATATTTCTTCTTCAATGGCCACGAAATAAGAAGATAATCTGTGCAAACTACATAATACAAACACCGTAGACAGTTAAGGTGCAGTATTCCAACATTGCGTCAAGTCTATTTCCACAAATAAGTTAATTGCATCTGCCCGCATACCGGTAAGTCGAAACATGGTCAATCACATTCAAGTTCAAATGTGTAAACGAGCATCTTTACATTTTACGTTCAGTAGGCCAATACGATCCTTGTCCTGGTACTTGAGGAGTTAACAAGCAAATGGAGTTTGTCACCATGAAGGGGAATGTGATGCCCCTTGAAACCCCCTCTCCCCCCCCGCTCCAACCCACCCGCAGAGAGAGTAGCCCTTCGTGTGGGCTGTTGGCCTACCTTCCTGCCTCCATGCCATTCAGTTATGCATCAAGGGGCACAGATCTGCCAAGGCAAGCTGGTCACATGACCAAACACAAAAGGCTTATGGGTGGGCAGTCCAAGCCATCCATCACGTGGGTCCGAGAAGGGGGGGTGGGGGTGGGGATAGAGAAGGGGGAGCGGAGGAGACGAGAAAGAGGGAGAGATTGTTGGGGGATGGGCTGCAGGGCTGGGGTAAGACTAGTGTGTGTGTGTGTGTGTGTGTGTGGTGGCGGTGGGGGGGGGTGGGGGGGGTGTTAATTGTCGCAGAGGAAGCACTGAGGTGTTTCAGTGAGGAATGTTCTGCCCTGATACCACCCTCTCTACCCCAACACCAACCCCCATTCCTATTACCCACCTCTCTCTCGCCTTGCACTACAATCACAGTCACCCCTCCTCGCTGCACTGCAAAGCCTGGAATGTTCCACCTGAAAAATCCTCAGCCGCTGGTCACAGCCTGCGATCTCATTTTCTGTGTGCGGATTTTCAGCATCATGTTTAAAATATCTTACATTAAACCCGCCGAAGTAACACCCCTCATCAACCGCACAGGTACACGGACCCAACATCATAAAATAAATGGCAGGTCAAGTCCAACACTCCTGAGGGTACGACACCCGCTAGCTTGCAGAGAAATGCAAAACGTTCTCTGATGAGACTACCAGGCTCAACAGAAAACCTGTTTCACAGGGCGAAGACAGGCAAAGACAGAACCAAACCATGTTCAAGGCAAAATTACACTATTATAGCCAAGTGGAACAGTTCATGGCTTAGAGTAGACATGTCCTGTTAACTCACTGGTATGACAGCATTGGCCAAAAACCTAATTTAAGTCAGAAACATGCACACAAACTGACCATGGTGACGATGGTATCTTTGTGCCTGTTAAGTGTGTCACAGTTTTCAAATGTGGTGTTCCTGCGAGGTGAGGTCGAGATTGTGTAGATAGGGAGGCAATAATTGAGGTTAGATGAGTTAAAATAAGAAAAAAGTGTTTGTGTGCGCGCATGCATGTGCACGCGGGGGTGGCTGCCCGCATGCCTGTGTGCGAGGCTTGTTTACTGAGGCAGAGACGCGGCCATTTTTCCCCGTGTGAGAGGCACAAGGGAGGTTTTCCAACAATGCACACGGGCCGTTACAGTCCTGCCTCACAACAAAAACCGTCTGCGCCACATCCGTGGTTACATGCGACGCAACCTTCCATCATTCCCTCCTGACTTGTTTGTTGTCTAGGCCGAGGCTCAATCTTCCGCGCACGGGCCAATAATAGCACCAGCACTCTTATACACGCTAGAAAGACTGGACCTTGGAATAGCCTAGCTACCTGCTATGCCAACGGCCCACTCTTCTGAGCTCCTGGCTCAGAGGTTGCCCCAATGCTGACGTTGCATGTCTGCGTGACAGCGATTGTGTGGCCTAAACGTGGAGTTTGGTAAAATAATAGATACGCAAGGCGTAAAGCCTTTCCTGCACTCCTATTCTCTCCTGTTTCTTCAGCACACACCCCCCCACCACCCCCAGAACCCCTCCCTCCTACGCCGTCTCTCTCTAAAGCCTCTGCTCCCCCTCCCTCCCTCCCTCCACTCCCGCTCTGAACAAGTTCGGCCCGGAGAGAGACAGGTCGGCAACGGCACTGGTGTGTTACTGTCCCCATGGCAACCACCTCCCACCAGCTCATTTCTCTAAAGCACATGTGTGTGCACAGACACGCTTAAACTCCTGCACGCATGCATGCATGCACACACACACACACAGCAACCCCCCCCCCCCCCCCACCACATCATATGCCATCCAGTCCCTGGCTCCTAGCAGGACTTGTTTTTTCCACACACCCCTGTGAGTGGTGATTGGAGAGGCCCTACCCTGCTCCTATTTCAGTGCCTCTCGCTGCATGCAGCGTTCACGCCTGCTAGCTAGGTGTGGTCGCCATCCCGGGCGCGCGTTATTGGCCAGAGCCAACGCCGTCCTTTCCTGTTCACTCAACAGTGCCCGACTCTCTGTCCAGACAACTGCCTGGGCTAGCGCGCCATTCTGTGCTCCCCATGGCTCAGGAGTTTGACTGGGAGGGGAATGGGGGAGGGGGGGCGGGGGGGCTTGCTGGGTAGTTATGGGCGAAGCAAGCAAGGGCACACAAAACAGGGCTCTTTCAGACATACCAGGCGTGCTATATTTCTAACAATAACCCCCTGACACCAACTGTTACCACCGACCGGACCAATTCACAGTTCCTACGCCATCAATATATCCTTCGCCATTTCTTCATCTGTACTGATCCTATGCTCTTGTCTAAACCGTAACTCCTAAATCGCCCCCCATCCATCAACTCCAGCATCTGACTCATTTGCTGTTAACTCAACTGACACAAATGGTCGTTGGCCAACACATTTTCCTGATTATGGCAACAATAAGCAGGCCTCACTGATGATGGTTCAAACAACGTCATTCCATCTGTTGCTGGAGCCCATTTGGGCAGCTCTCAGGTTAGGGAGCGGTTGCTTGTGTGGGTTGAAAGAGGCTGCTTTGCTGTGGCAGTGCAGGCGTTAAAACTGGGTTCTACAGAGGGGAGGGAGAGAAAAATGGCGGAGCACCATGCTCTGTGCTGTCCAAACTAAAATGGCTGACATCACAAGCTGTTAACCAGCCGGGCAGATCAAGAGGCTGCTGCTGTCCCAATCCTACTAGTTCTGGATGCAGACCTGGCCTAGCTTCCTCAACAAACAGCAAGACAATCTGTTGATTAGTAGGCTAGATTAATCATTCTGGAGCCGGACCTTCATAGTGATCACCTGGTTTCTGCCTTAACTTAAACCAAGATCGGGAGAGATAAGGCTATAATGATGAGAACAAATGGCTGATTACTCATATGAGAAAAGTTAAGCACACCCATTAAGACTCCAGTACACCAATAAATAAACAAGGAAAATAAACCATGGATCACAGCAAAAATGACACCAGGCCAAACTATTATTCCACAACACTATTTTAGCCTCAAATTAATAAATCCTGTATAACCACACATTTTGGGGGTGAGGGGAGGGGCTCCTTTACAATCAGGCTGATGTAAACTTGGGGGAGAGATGGCTATAGAGAGAGGGACAGTAAGAAAGACATTCAACAAGATGCTCAACTGCTTCAACCTCATTAATGATCTGACATATTTGAAATCCCCAAAAAATGGCAGTTAGCCACATACAATGGCCCAGCCACTCAAGTGTTATTCTGCCTTTGAACTATAACAATAGTATGTGAACTGGTTTAAATGTCAAGGGTTAGCTGTGACATGGTTGATGAATAGGAATGATGGATTAAATTGCAAATCTAGTCACATGGACATCAAACACAAATTAGCTGTCTGGAAAATATTTGCTCTAATCCCTGAATATGAAAATTCATGAGAAGATAAATAACATGGGCAACTGTTGACATACATTTAATTTAACGTGAAACAACACAAAAACTATTTCCAGTTTGTAAAAACAAACTGCAAATATTTACATTAAATGTAATTGTATAAGCATACTTTAACTTAACCTATAATAAATATATTTATATAACAACGTCAGATTACTATTTTGAAAATTTCCTAATGTTTTATTGGGATTAACATTTCAAAATAAAAAACAAACATTTGAATACGTTATTATGTTAGTTAATTTATACATAGGCAGGCCTATTGAGCGAATTAACATTATTTACAACTTGAAATGATTTAGGGTAGGCTACAACTTGCTCATTGATGGAAGATGTGAAAACTGTGACAAGTATTTATGATAAAACAATACAGGCTTCTGTGTTACATACACCGACACGCAACACGGATATGAGCAACGTATGCAAACAATCCTATACATTATGAAAATAGCGGTATAATTATTGAGATAGCACAAAGACAAAGTGCCTCGACACTGGTGCGTGAGCGCAGCGTGATCATTCTTGAAAATGATAGCTTGCTAAAATCTTGCGCTCAAGTTACGTGGAGTGAGCGATAAGTTAATAAGATGTCCACATTATATATTTAAAACAATGTAGCCAATTCCGAGTGGAGGAAAGGCAAGCCCCCTAAACTACTCGCCCCCCTTGCTGTCGCCATTTTAAGCGAGCGACATGCAGCTGGCCAACACTGCTTAGCGCAGCCCGCAAAAGGTAGGCTACAATAGCTGAAACAACTTTGGAAAGGTGGAACACCTACAAAAACATCATAAAACCCCACTCACCTGCGTTTGTCCGGGGTAAACAGTTTATGCGGCGCAGGAAAACTTTACAATAACGTGGCCTCACTTAAGCCAATAAATGACGTGAGCTTTGGGCGTTATTGATGCCAATTTAGGTGTTAACGCTCTAATCATCGACTGATGATAACCGTGACTCTGGACCAGGGTCTGACAATGCCCCCTTGCACTTGTTTATTTCGAATGGCTCTCAGCATTAAGCAGGCAGAGTGGAGAGGAAAATACGACGTACGTACCGAGGGAAGAGACAGACACGTGATGCAAACGTCATTGACGGTCGAGACTTCGAGTTGGCGTGAGAGCTCCACAGTGAAGCGGCTGTGAGTCAGGCATCATATCGTCACTTAGGCTACTGTAGATGGCAATAAATCAGCAAGAGTAAAGGGACGTAGTCTAGTCAACTTTTTGGTTACTTCACTTTTACAGATACATTCTTTCTCAATTACCTTATTATACTTCACTCACCCACCTGTCCCCCAGGTGGCCATTCAAGAGAATGTTTACCCACTAAACATAGGAATGTATAGGTATTATTTTACTTAATCAGTATGGTCAGAAAATACTGTAGTCACTAATTAATTCATTTTCCTATGTTTGGGAGTAGTTTATCTCAGTCACCCACTAATTACAGGTTGCTCAGCCTCCCATGATTAATGAACTCCTTAATCAAGACTGTAATTTCAAATATTCACAACAAAGCCTTTCTATGCAATATACAAGATTTAACCCCACACCTCTCAGATAAATCAGTGATACTTTACTTCACTAAACAACTGACAATATAGGCTTCTCCTGAAAACACTAACTTTAAAGGACGCCCCCTGTTGGAGAACAGAGACATGAAACCCAAAGGAATGGTTAAAGGTATTTTTGGAGTCAGGTCATTCTGGAGGAAGATTGTTGATATTTGAACATGATCAAAACAAAAACACCTCTCTCTTCAATGCCATAGGGCAATGTTTTTTACCCACTGTGCCGCGGCACACTAGTGTGCCATGAGAGATCGACTGGTGTGCCGCGGGACATTTTCCAATCTCTCTTAATTGGGATATCATCTTTATGTTAATCTAAGCAGGCCCAGGTTTCTAAGGAGTGAGTATAAACAAATTGAGAGGCCAAATTGTCTTTAATGCTGTATTAGGCTACAACACGTCACGTAGTAATTATTTTGTGTGCCACTGGATTTTTTCAAGAAAAGAAATGTGGCTCAAAAAAGGTTGAAAAACACTGCCATAGGGTACTCACTCAGAAGCAGATATTTTTACAATTGCTTACTATGTATCTAGTGCAGAAGAAACACAAGTAATTTAAATCAAATCATTATTTAGTTGGCTGGAAACAGTCAATCTAATGTATTATTTGTGTATTGATATGCAATGGCAGTTTTAGTATGGGAATTGTACTGTGTAGCCTAGTTATAAAAGCTACATATTTATTTAAATCAATTGGCACACTATATCATTGTATCATTACAATATCTGAATATATTTATTCTGCTATGCCTTACATTGTTGGAGGCAATATTTATTAAACTGATTTGATCAGTTGCCTGCTGTATTGAGATTGTGAGATAATAGCCAGTGAATTAGTTCTAATAGTTCTAATTAGTTCTAATTCGTTATTATTTCAGCACATTAATATAGATTGTATATCTTTCATATTCTTTAATTTGTACATTATGTATGCATTGTATGCTGAATGTATTGCACTAGTGTTATCATTATGCACAACAAGAGTTCAAAAGTGTACCTCTAGATGGCACTGCAATCATTTGTGAATTATCTGCTAAAGCGTTTGAGCGACGTCGCACTCTGTAATTGGTTCTCAAGTTTGGGGTCAAACTGTATTCTGCGCATGATCAGATGGGTTTACTTCAGTCGGCGACTGTCAAATGAAGTGGTCGTAGCATTTATTCCTGGAATATTTGTAGATTTGACAACTTTGTCTCGTGATTAACATTGTTTATCGTATTAGAGCGACGTAACATTTTGAAGTTATAGCCTAACCATACAACATTTGTGGCCTGCGTTGAAATCAGAGAATGACGAGCAGTTCAAAGAGGAAAGAAGAAATCCATCTCGTAAATGGGGGTGTAAAGCAGTCCACATGGAGCAAAGCATTCAACAGCAATGCTGTCTGGGAAGAGAAGGTCAGGGAGTTTCTTTGATTAGGTCGTTTAGCTGTGCTTGCTTACGATCAGCGAAATTCTAATGAATCTGTCGGGACACAACACGGTCAAAATGTATTTACATTTAGCAATAGCCACAATGCTAACGACTAACGTTAGCTAGTTGGCTACTTAACAAGAGATATTGATCTCTTCTACATGTCTCTGGCTACTTAACGTTCCTGGATATCGCGTGAAGTTCCGTGAACAGTTATTTCTATAACATAAAACCATGTGAAACACGTTTAGTAACAGTTTTGCTAATTGGAAATTATATGAACTAAATAACTTTACATGCGATTTAAATATACAATGCAATATTTATTTAACAAGGATTTATGGAATGTGTTAATTAATTCTTAAACATATGTTTAGTGCATCTGTTATAGGGTACCGTTACTTGGTTTGTATACTGTGTAAACATTGTGACTATTCAATGCGAATCATCACAACAGAAATTCAGTATATTTTTGTGTGGAATATTTTATACTCATAATTCCTTCCTTTCCCTACCATGAAAGGTTATTGTATATTTTCTTTTTACTCGTGAAATTATGATAATGCATTCTAGTCCAGTGCATGTTTTAGATACCTTATCATCATAATAATTTGTTTTAACCATAGTTTTAATTTCCTTCCAACAGGATGAGTTTTTAGATGTAATTTACTGGATTCGACAAATCATTGCAATAATCCTTGGTGTGATATGGGGAGTTGCACCACTAAAAGGATTCCTGGGAATTGCCATGTAAGTTGCTAAAATTACGTTTTTACCATCTTTTTTTCTTCTTCTTTTCATCATTTTGTACATTGCTGAGAAGCAACGATTGTTACTTGGCTCTGGAAGCAAAGTTGCACATAAGCAGGACGCACAAGGATTCAATGTCTGTTAGGTTTTTTTTTTTGTTTTTTTTTAAATCCTTAACAATTCTCATTAACCTGGCCTGAGGATAGGACACAATACATAACTGTTAATTCGCTGCTGATTTTATGTTACTTGATTACATGGATTTCATCCAGAATGTTAATTTCCCAACTCGCAAAAAAGGCCACATACTATATCTAGTCTGCACCACTGGTGTTTCTCCTGACAATGTTACTGAGGGACACCTCCCCAGATCTGACCACAAACCCATCTTATTTGAAATATCTGCCCCCCTCCCAAAGGAATGACCCAACTGCACCATCAAATTCAGAAACAAAAATAAACAAAACATTAATCTAACTGAACTCATGAGCGTTATTGACATGTACCTTTGTCTCACTTCTCCGCCCCCGCCCCGGAACTCACCACCCAGTATAATGACTGCCTCTCCTCCTCTCTGGACACCCTTGCTCCCTTCAAAACCCGCTCAGTCTCCTTTACTTACACTGCCCCCTGGTATACGGTGGCCCAGTGTATAGCACCTCGCAGCAAGAAGGTCCCGGGTTCGAACCCTTGTCGTCCCGGCCTTTCTGTGTGGAGTTTGCTTGTTCTCCTCGTGTCTGTGTGGGTTTTCCCTGGGTGCTCCCTGGGTGCAACAATTCCTCTGACATGTCAGGTTAGGTCCACACAGGACTGGGATATCACCGGTCCACACAAGTGTTGGAGTCGGTGACTGATTTAACTTGTTCTCAGGTGTGAAGATGTGCACACAATGCTTGCTCACACACTTTTGTAGTATATTTATTTTAACTTCAAACCAACAGTCAATTCACCCAAATGAGCTCTGAGGCTGAGTTTATTTTAAAAGCTGTCAATTAGGATGTTTTATACTAGACATACTATACATGATGCAAACATTGTCTTCCCCTCTAGATTCTGCATCATCAATGCTGGCGTCCTGTATGTTTACTTCAGCAGTTTTCAGCAGATTGATGAGGAAGAATATGGTGGCACATGGGAACTCACCAAAGAAGGCTTCATGACCTCTTTCGCTCTATTTCTGGTCGGTTCAGCACTATTTGTATTTATATATAAAATAAATATATACATACACACACAATTATTTATATTTGTTTGGCAATGTATGTTTACTATTGGTCATAAAGCGGGTTATTTAAAAAGAAACTAATTCTCTATATCTATCTCTACCAGGTGGTGTGGATAATTTTTTACACAGCTCTTCATTATGACTGACTGACTGAAATGCATCAGTAGTTAATACTATGAACATTACTGCAGAAGTAACATTTTAAGACGCAGAACATAAAACTCCATTGTGAGGAGTGTCACCATTCCTACACAGGACTTTTCAATGTGCAGTGTGTTATGGGAATCGTAGTGTCAATAACAAGATCCTGCAAGAACGTCATGCTGAATACAGTATCATCAGAAACCTCTTAAGTGTTTCTTCCATTCACCTTGCATTCAACTTCTAAATTGTTGTTTCCTTCCTCACATTGCTGGCATAATCCCTGACCCAACACTATTTAAATATGGAATGGTTATTCTGAGACTTACTTGGTATACAACTATGCTTGGTTTGGTTTTCAACAGGGCGTTTTCTGCTGTCTTAATGAGTCATTTGATTTTAGCAGAGAATTCCATTGTGTAATTTTATACATTTGTTTTCTTAATGAAATAACAGGAAAGGAAAACAATTTTGCTGGTGATTATTAGGGCATACCTCATTTATGAGTGAAATGTGACACTAATGACTGAGGAAGAAATGTATACAAATTATTGGTACACTTGCTAAATGATGTTACTTTGGCTTGTTCACTTGAATGTACATTTTTAGCCCCCTCTAATTAATATTATAAAATGCACGTTTAATGCATTTTACTGGAAGTTGTATTGAAACACTAATTATCTGTTGATTTATTGGATAACAAATGTTCCCATTTTACAGTCAATGGAACCAACCAACTAATTGATTGTTTTTGCCAGGGGTAAACCAATATCAAATTGTTTTTCACAAGTTTTGATATTGATAAATATATATGTAGATTACCCTTTACCTTTTGTTAGCTATTATAATACACTGACTAGTTATGCCCTAATAATTGCCTCTATTGGTAACATTTTGAAAGTGAAGAGGAAGGAATGTTTTTATGTGCATAAAGGATTTAAAATGGAAACATTTATCTGCACTGCCATGATTTTATTTTAATGTCTTGACATAGTTAACCAGTCATAAATAATAGGGAGGATATAGTTAATTTAAAACAGTGTTTCCTTCACACAGCTTCCAGATCAATGTCTTACCTAATGTTCTGAAATTAATTTAAAGTGTATGTAAATTCGATAATCTAATTTTTTTAAATCCATATTGTATTATGCTGATTTATTTGTACATATGTTATATCTTGTTTGATATAACATACTTCTCAGTATTTTATAGTGCACACATTTTAAATGATAACAAGCAATATGATACTACCTGATGAACAGATGGCATTTGACATTGTTGTATTTTCTGAATGCAATGTTTTGGGTATCATATTAAACATGGGCTTTATTTAGCCTCCATATTTTTTTGATTGTTTCGGTGTTATTTATTTGCAATACATTAAATTTCCCCCACTGCTATACATTTCATGTGTCTGTGTTACAATTCAGTTCACAAAATCACTTGATATTGAACTTGTCTTTGTGTAATCATAAACATACAGTTGAAGTATGCTCGTACATTTAAAAAATGACGTCACCGACATAAGAAATTGTGACGTAGTTTCCAAGATGGCGGCTCCCCTCGCCACGATGAAATTTTGGAAGCCGGGTAAGTACTATAAATTAATGCTTTTCGATGCAAATGTATGAGAATACCAACATCAATATTAGAATTTGTAGTAGAAGGGTATCAGTCATTTGCTGTGTTGTTTTGACGAGGACGCTACCGTAGTTCAGACGTGAGTTCAGGATCACGCTGCTTGAGCAGGGACGCATTGGATCGTGTTTAGTGTGTAGTGTGTCAAGGTAGCAGTACCATACAACTAAAATATAGAGACCGATAGGTAGTCTGCTAATACACATATTGCGAAGAAGATTCTTTGCCAAAATTCTAGTTGCACTAACCATGGCCGTCTCTTACTATTTGACTACACCATGCCCCCAATCTGCGCAACATTCTTGTTCGTTCATATACCGTAACAGAAAGTAGCGTAGCCTAATGCAAAATGACAAATGTCGAATAATTTTAATGCATTTTGAAATAATGCATAGCAGCAATATCTGCTACTTACACTATATCTGCGTTTCTAGGGTCTGAGGCGCCCGGAATTTCAGAAGAGCGAGAGCTTACAACAGAGACTACTGGATCCCCAATCATATTCAACCCGCACACTGCCCTCTCCATTGAGAAACAACGACAGAGACTCCCTGTTTTCAAGGTTGCTCACGTTACCCATTACACAATACACACAGTAACATATGGTCATATTTCAAGCAGGAGGCCCACATACAATTCTGACCCTGTACACCACAGCAGCACACTTATTTTGTGTATCTCATGTTACAGCACAGAAACAACATATTGTACTTGGTGGAGAGCTTCCAGACCGTAATCATAGTTGGAGAGACAGGATGTGGCAAGACAACACAGATACCACAGGTAGGTTGGTATAATGCATTGTAGGGGCAACTCATTTGACATAATTCACAGCCAGCCTTTACCGCAACTGTGTCTTTGTTTTGATGAGGCTGTGTCGGCAGCACATGTGTGTAGAACTGCTACAGCTGTAACTAGGTTCAAGCAAAAGGCTCCTGTTTTTGGGCAGTTAAACAACCTCTCTTGTGTCTCCCAGCTTCCCACATCTACTTCTTTACAACATTTTATGTTTGCAATATGCCTACTCAGGAGTCTAAACATAATGTATTTTCAAGGTTACATTTATCAACTAAATATATCTGCAACGCCCACCTTTCCAGCAGCGAACTGAAACCCTTCCTGAGGTCTAATTCCCATGGTCAATAGACATGACCTTGTGTAAAGGCTTAGTAGCTGTTTTTAGTAGAGACTATATAACAGCTGTGTTTTAATTTATGCTGAGTCTGCCATCCTGAAATATGGATTTCTCATTTTCTCTCACCCTTCATCATCCAATCAGTGTCAGTGCTTTTTATGATTAATTTACGTAGAAAGGAAGAAACATTTGACCGTTGGCGGTTTTATTATGATTACAAATGCTTACCAGGTAATTCGCTGCAAGATTGGACAAAGTTATTTAAAACACAGACTGAAACTAGTCACTTAAAAGAAAGGAAACTGAGGTAGTGGGGCTTATGAGATATGCAATACCGTAAATGCTATTGCTTCATCAGTGTTTATCATGGCACCTATTAAAGGTATAGTCAGCTATTGCAACCTAATTGTAAGCTAATACACTGACCCAAATTAGTCAAATATCTCCTCACATTTCGCTGTTTTACTAGTCTGTGTGTGCTGAAAAATGAATGCGGTACTTCTACACAGCACTGGCTTCGTAAATATGAACATAAACGAAGTGGAGAACACCGCTCACAACAACAGCCGCTTCCCCTCGCAATGCGTGGGACGATGCTGTGAAGGGAGATTGATTTGAGCTCGACGTTAGCAAGCATTCTCGAGAATAACTTGGCGTGCCTCTAATGACTTCCCATGATTTCTTCCAGTACCTTCTGGAGGCTGGCTGGGCTGCAGAAGGCAAGGTGATTGGGGTGACACAGCCTCGCCGTGTAGCTGCTACTTCTGTAAGTGTTCTCCTGAGGTCCTGATGTCAGCTTGACCGGCAGACCGATACCTGCCGTAATCATTGTAGTTTCAATCAATGGTGGATAGTGATAGCATTTATTGCCCCAAGGGGAATTTGTCTTGGACACCGGGATGCTGACCTTCGTTTTCCAACCTTCCTCTGTCCAGTGTCCGTGCTCTTTTACCCAGCGTAATACTTTATTCTTATTGGCCAGTCTGAGATATGGCTCGTTCTTTGCCACTACCTAGGATGCCTGCATCCCAGACTCGACTCTTCTCTGTTGACGTTGAGGCCGGTGTTTTGTGGGGTAATTTAGTGAGGCTGCCAGTTGAGGACCTGTGAGGCGTCTGTTTGTCAAACTAGACACTTTATTGTAGTAGTTAGTTACGGGGGGGGGGGGTCCCACTCCTCTTTCTATTCTGGTTAGAGCCAGTTTGCGCTGTTGTGTGAAGGGAGTAGTACACTGAGTTTCTTGGCAATTTCTCGCTTGGACTTCATTTCTCAGAACAAGAATAGACTGAGCTTCAGAAGAAAGTAATTTTGCACCTGCAATGAAAACCACAATTGCTGATGCTCCAGACACTAAACTAGTTTTTTCAGTTTTATTGCTTCTTTAAAAAAAAGTGCTGTGCAATATAAATTGCAGAATGGCATTATAATGATCAATTAGTCGTTTAAAATTATTACCTTGGATTAGCAACCACAACGTGCAATTGGAACACAGGCGTGCATATTCTCTAATGTTTTCAGGCGCGTAGAGGCAGGGGAATAGAACAGTGGTGTATTCTCTAGCTCAGTAGCACGTCAACGCGCGTAGAAGCACGTCTAGATGGCGCTGGTGTGTGGGTTTAGTTGTACATAGAAAACAATAGGGGCATCTGTGTTCTCCCGCGTCCTACGCCGCCGGTGTGCGTTGGGCTTAATATTAATGGGGGTCCCACTCTCAGCCCCTCCACTCACTCACTCAGCTCCTTTACGTATTTCAGAGTTACGCATTTCAGAGTTGTAGTGGGTGGAGTCAGGCTGGGCTGGGCAGGCAGAGCTGGGGGTGCAGTTACACAATATCTAGACTATTTTTCTGATACATTTTATGTTATTTTAATAGACAAACATTTCTTTACAAAAAAAAACAAGGCATCTGAATGGTTGTGTGTGTCTGCGTGTCGGTTGCAGGTGGCTAATCGTGTTGCAGAAGAGAGAGGGGCACTGCTGGGACATGAGGTGGGCTATACCATTCGTTTTGATGACTGCTGTGATCCCCAGGCCACACGGATTAAGGTATTTCCTAGCCTGCGTGTTGTGTGCTTTGCGCCTTCAGATGGCTCCGTAATGTGCATGTCCATCCATTAGATGCTTCATAACGTGTGTTTCCATCAGTTCTTAACAGATGGTATGTTGGTACGAGAGATGATGGCGGATCCTCTCCTGAAGCGATATAGGTATTCAAATGAAGAGAGTGCATTTGAGTGATATGGAAAGCCAAGTACATTTAGGTTTTTCATCGTCTCTGTTTTTCATTGTCCTTTTCAGTGTGTTGATGTTAGACGAGGCACATGAGAGGACCCTTTATACAGACATAGCCATTGGTTTACTAAAGAAGGTAAATTTGACCTTTTGACCTTAAAGTATTTGTTTACTTAAAGTGCCTTTCTAGTTTATTTTATAATGTAGATTACTAGGTATAAGACTCCACAATCTTTCGCTGTCCTTCTCCCATAGATTCAGAAGAAGCGAAGGGACCTGAGGCTCATTGTAGCCTCTGCCACGCTGGATGCCAAGGTGATTGCAGTAACTCTCCATCTTTTCAATATGATGAAAATATACAGAGACAATGAGAGAATAGATCTGTGTTGACTTGATGTTAGGTCAGAAAGTACTGGCCTGACATTTGAAACATATTAACAAAACACGGATCTCAGCTGAAACTAGACAACTCTAACATCCTTTTTAATTGTACACCTAGGCCTGAGTTGGTAGACAGGAGAGTATAATTGATTGTTGTTGGTTTTGTCTTTGTTGGTGTTGCTACCTGACCACTACGATCTTTTGTTGAATTTAGAAATTCCACGAGTTCTTCAACCTGAATGATTCTGGCGACCCTGCTAAGGATACTTGTGGAATTCTCTCTATTGAGGGACGTACATTCCCAGTTGACGTATTCTACACGGTCAGGTATTTCACTCAACAGTCAAATGAAATGTCACAGATGGGGCCAAATAGCAATTTGACCTGTGAGTTTTAACTTCTGCGTCCTATGCTGGGCTTGTTTCTCAGTCCTGTTCCAGACTATGTGAAGGCCACAGTGGAGACGGTGCTAAAGATCCACGAGACTGAGGATGATGGTGATGTCCTGGCTTTTCTGACTGGCCAGGTTAGCTTCTTGACACATTTGTTTTCCAGTCATTTTGCATATTTGTATTTGAATCCAAAAAAATATTTTGTGATGGCATATCCCTGTTTAGCACTTTTTATTCTACCTAATTATTTTAAATTCTTGTGACCTTGAACATGACTAGGCTCCAAATTAGAATGTAACAACACTGACAGATAAATTATATCACCATGATTTATGTGTTTGTACATGGGTTCAACATCCAGCATGTGTGTCTTGTCTCCTTTAGGAAGAGGTGGAGAAGGTGGTGTCCCTTCTGCAGGAGCAGGCCAGGTCACTGTCCCGATATGGCATGAAGAAACACATGAGGGTTCTCCCCATGTATGCTGGCCTACCTTACGCTGAGCAAATGAAGATCTTTGAGAGGGTGCCCCCTACAGTTCGCAAGGTGAATGTGACTCATTACTTTGAATGCGGTGTCGAATTAACACATCCCATTATAGGGGGAAAGTGTGTTTGAAGGTAGAAAAGATTAAATATGTGTATTATATTTGTGCACCAATGTATTGTGGTGTGTCCTTGTATTTCACGCAGGTGGTGGTTGCTACTAACATAGCGGAGACCTCCATAACTATCAATGGAGTAGTGTTTGTTATTGACTGTGCATTTGTGAAGCTGCGAGCCTACAACCCTAGCACAGCCATCGAGTCACTGGTGGTCACCCCTATCTCCAAGGCCTCAGCCAGCCAGAGGGCTGGGAGAGCCGGACGCAACCGTCATGGGAAATGCTTCAGGTTATACACAGGTGTGTGTGTGTGTGTGTGTGTGTGTGTATATAGTATTTCCCTGCGTTCAGGATGGTGGAACGTTTACTTTACATTCAATGAACACGAACAGCAGTGGACTGAACTCCAGTCTATTTAACAGGGCGGAGTTGGGCTGTGGGTTAAACAAGATTCACATGGCTAACATCAACAAAGCAATTGTTCCTGTTTTACTGCTATTGTTGTTTCAGCTGTACAGAAGATGATGGTAGAGCCCATCTGTCAGTGCGTAGAGCACTACACCTGTTCAATTTGAAGGGTATCCACAATGGTTAACATCTGTTGTTATATCAGAATGAGAGCATTTAAGATTAAATATGATTATAAATAATGAAAGACATTATCCTGAGTATGGCACTAAATAGTGATTACAGATACTAACAAATGAAACACTTGGAACCCTCGCCCAACTATATAATATTATAATTATTATGATATCTGGTTTTCTGAATCATCACTGTTCCAGAGGGATGCAGTATGACACTCCCTCCCTGCCTTTCTTTTAATCAGAGGAGGACTTTGAGAAGCTGCCTGCCTCGTGTGTGCCAGAGATGCAGCGCTCCAACCTGGCCCCTGTCATCCTGCAGCTCAAAGCCCTAGGCATAGACAACGTGCTCAGATTCAGCTTCCTCTCTGTGAGTAACTCACACACTCGCGGGACGACAGCATCTCTCTCGCCCACGGTGAAAACGATTGTGCTCGTACTCATCTACTCTGTTTTTAATTAGTTGCAGTGTCCTTCTGAGTGAAACTGAAATGCACTGTGTGAAATGAACACAGCTGTTGCGGTACTATTGATGATATGTACTGAAAGATGTTTGTAAGCGGTTGAAGTACATTTGGCAAGTTCATAATGCATTTGTTTGACATACATTTGTATCTGTTCATGTAGCCACCCCCTGCCCAATCTATGGTCCAGGCTCTGGAATTACTCTATGCTCTTGGAGGTAAGAGGTGAAGTAGACTGCAGTCTGGTTAACAACTGATTTATTCTAATAGTAAACATTTAATAAACTAATCGAAAGCATTTCAGCTGCTTTTAATTGCTCTCTAGTGTTAATGTGTGTATGCGTTTTATAGGTCTGGATCAGTATGGCCGCCTGACAGACCCTATGGGTGTACGAATGGCAGAATTTCCACTCAGCCCGATGTTTGCCAAGATGCTGCTGGAGTCAGGGAATTTCGGCTGCTCCAAAGAGATTGTTACCATAGCGGCAATGATGCAAATTCAAAACATCTTCGTAGTTCCACAAAATCAGAAGAAAGCTTCGGTATGTGTAGGAAGTGTAACAACATGTAGTCTGTTCTGTTTTTTTTCCTTGAGTTTTTCTGTACACCGGGACTCCATAACATTTTGTCCATATTGCGCTTCAGGCCCGTGAGCACAGGAAATTTGCTGTGGCTGAGGGAGACCACCTCACCATGTTGAACGTGTATGAAGCTTTTATCAAGGTAGCCGCTGACTAACAAACGAACGCGTGCGGCAGCTTGAGCATCGCAGTGGCTTTTTGAATAAAGAACTTGTCGTATCCTTCCCCTCACCTTTTACAGCACCAGAAAAGCTCTCAGTGGTGTCAGGAACATTACCTCAACTACAAGGGTCTCCTGCGCGCCATGACCGTACGAGAGCAGCTCCGGCGGCTCCTCAACAAGTTCAAGGTTCCTCGGACCTCCAGCGAAGGTATGTAACAAGCGAGTTATTAGGCGGTGCCTCTGCTGATGCTTGTAACAGCGTGAGATGTCATCGCTGCTGTTGTGTACCATGTCCAGGTGACCCTGATGTGATCCTACGGTGCATTGCGTCTGGCTTCTTTTCCAACGCAGCCCGTATCCATCATTCAGGATCATACAGGTGAGTGCTAGCCGTACATCTGTAAGCATTAGAAGGTCATTCCTGTCTTCCAGGTGAAGAAAAGTTGTTTGAGTGTTTTCTTCTTTTTTTCCAAATGCATTTTCAAATTGGTTAAAACAACAAACCTCTTTTTCCTTGCCTCTCGTTTTTTCAGGACTTTACGAGATGACCGTGAGCTTCACATCCACCCTAACTCTGTGCTGTATGGAGAAAAACCACCAAAATGGTAAGTAGCTTTCCCACGTATATGTATAAATTAGGGGTGTAACGGTGCGTGTATTCGTATCGAACCGTTGGGTACAGACGTTACGGTTTTGTGCATGCAGTTTGTACGGTATGGTGGTGCGAAGATGTATAATGCGGAACCAAACGTTACAAGAGCAAGTTTTCAAATGGACGCTGTAAGCCTTGATTGTGCCTGACCTGCTACTTTTAAAACAGTTGTGTGGGGAAACGGCTAGTGAAAAGCAGTGTTGGCATTAAGTAAACAAGCCCGCTGCACAATGCATGCGGAACTAAAGGTGAAACGTTTCAGAGTTGTTGTATTTTTTTTCTCCGCTTTTGGATACTGCCATGCACGCAAACTTTGAGGATCGCCGAGTGAATCTACCTGCTTCGCACCAGAGCCATGGCTCTGCTTCGCACCAACGGCATTGTGTCGGCCCTGTTGCGTTACACACCGGTGAAAATGAATGGGAGGGGGCATGCCGCCTGTCTACACAGCTCCTCATGTTACACCTGCGTTGTGCAACATATGCATAATATTAGGCATGTTTTAGCCAGTTAATTAGAATCATGAATGTATTAATAGATGTGTAGAAATCATATGAGCCACAAAGTTAAGAATACATCGTTGTAAATTAAATGAATGGGAAAGGGAGTGAGGGGCTGAGCTAATAAAATAATTGTTTGTGTGTGCGCTTAATTATCGTCATGGGCTACATTTGGATTGATGGAGAAACTATCTATTTACATTTAATCACGGAGCATCCATTCACTGACAAGATTCTGCTAATTAGGGTCAGCACAACCGTATGAAACATTAAATATTTTAATATTTTATACTGATATGTAAGGCAATGCTATGCTAAATCTTGTTGGTAACTTCATGTCTTTAATGTTTATAAATCTGAGGCACAATCTATGTAAAGAGTTGACATTGTGGATTTTGGCCAGAACTGCATTTTATGGGTAACTTAATTCATCTTAACTGCAGGGTTGTTTTTAACGAAGTGGTGCAGACTGCCAAGTATTACATGCGTGATGTGACTGCTGTTGAGTCAGCCTGGCTGGTTGAGTTGGCTCCCCATTTTTACAAGCAGGCCAAGGTAAGCTAAGAGCCAACATTCTCCACCCCCTACTTTCTCATGTCATCTAGATAAAGACATTAAGATTAGTATAGGTTTGCCTATCCCAAGCCCCACCCCTTTTTGCATGTCCTCTAGTAACAGTTGAGCAGGGCCTTTACACCCATCTGTACTCATCCCCACAACAAGAAACTAAATGGTTCTACATACAAATACAATCTTCTGCAATAGTGCAAGTGATCTCTGATTTGAAGAGCTCCTTTCTTCACTGCCATGGCGTTCAGCATCAATTTATGTTGGTGGGCATGGTGATCTGATATCACAGAGCTATGGTACCTGATGTGATGGTGATGCTGTTATTATAGGAAGGTGCTGGTGGATTTTACTGCTGGACTGCCAGGGTGGTACATCATCTTCCTCATTTTGAGCAGTGCAGGATGAGGTAGCTTGATGATAGAAGTGCTAGAAATAAGTGTATAATGACAATAACATTATTACTTGATGATGATAAATGATAACGATTATTTAGTGTATACTTTTTGTGTGCAGTACAGACTACTGAATAACATTGCAACAAATGTGTTATAGTATATTTTAGAGAGCATAACATGTCAATATATAATGTTAGCCTATTGAATTCAATGCTACCTGTTGGCAATTAGTTTACAAGTTGTATGATAAGTTGTCTCAGAAGCATAACTTGATGTAGGCCTTTTAAAATACTAATGCTTTGGAATAGCCCTGGATGTCCACCACCCATTTCAGCAAATAGCATAATGTAGGCTAGCTATTTTGGTTTAGTAAGAACAGAAATGTGCCAGTGTTGTCAAATCACAGCTTCTCAAACACTTAACACTATACTGCTTAATCTTTTCCTCTTAACTTTTTATTTTCTCATTGCAAGACAGTTATGTCCTCTTACTGCGAACTCGCTCCTCAAGCATCGCGCTGTGCCTCTGTCCACGCAGCCTCTTTTCCGACGGCACCAATACACATAACCGGCCGTTGTTTAATCTTAATGGCCAAACGTTAGACGCTATATAGGTCTAGTTAAAGTTTAGACCAGTCAGATATCCATAGTGCCCCAACTCGGGGGGGGGGGGGGCGGGGATTATTAATGTGTCGTTTCAGTAGGCTTATGCGCATTGCCGCTGATCAAAGGACGTGCAGTACATGTCGTCGTTGTGGACAACTGTTCAGCGGCTGTGGAGGGGGGGGCCCTCCCATCTGGGGGCCCCAGACGCTTTAACTATGCCGTTTTGTCCAACCTAGTTACAGTAACAAGGTTGGACGAGTGAAAGGGGCAGGGCTTGGGACAAGTCAATTGGTAAATGACCACTAGAGACAAATGGTAGACTAAAAAACAATTATGTAAATACTTTCAGCCCAGTCCTCCTTGCTCCAAAAATGAAACCTGTTGCCAAATATGCAGATTGACTCTTGCATATTGAATTAGCAGAGCTAAAACATGCTGGGTTTGACCCATTGGAGAAAATGTAACACACAGGTGATTGAGCTAGAGTCTGACACTATGGATCGATGACACTATAATGGTGGCCCCACAATTTGAAAATGTGAAAAGAAGTGTCAGTTAGAATTTAAAGACGTTTTGGTCTTAACAGATTTTCATTTCCCTTATTTTTCTTTCTACTTTTAAGCATGGGTCATTGGCCAGCAAGAGGTCTCGGGTCCTGTAGGTCCTGACAAGAAGACTCACTGAAAAAGAGATATGCTCTGTTACACCGCCACTGTGCCCCTATCCATCTCCCTGTAAATAAAGATGCACTGTTTCTAATTATTTTTCATGTGTGCTCTCACTCCATAATGGAGGCATTCTGACCATTCTAGAAGAGTATTTTGTTATATCAACAACCTGTTATAAGTATGTATTTTCAGTTGTGTGTTTCATATGTTTGTAAATGTCTAATATCTAATTCATGATATGTTGTGTGGAGAAAGGTGCGTTAATAGCGATAAGTTGTATGTTTAAGGTCAGATGGCATCAAAGCGTGTCATATAACCTGTACATAATCAAAGCATAAGAGCTAAGGTCCAGGAAATGATCATCCTGTTGTAGGCATGTCCATACCTGGCTCTTGGCTTCATTATTTTTTTATTGCTGTATTTTTATTTTCCTATTGCAACAGATGAAAGAAAACACTGGAATGTAAAGATGTTCTACTGTATGCTGAGGGAATTAATATTTAGTTTCCAGTTGATTTGCTTCAACCGTGCCTCCATGTTGCCTACTGATTTGCTGCATGTATTAAATTGACATTTTAAGGACTATTCTGTATTTTCATTCTGGTGCCCAAGTTTTCAGGACTTTATTGCCGACAGTTTTTTATTTTTAATATAAATTAGTTAACCCCCGGATTGTACAATGATGCTGTGAAGATTTATTTTGTCTTTTTTTTTTCTTTTTTCTAAACAGTGTTTTACAATGCTATATGGCACTCTAGTACTAGGTGGCTCAAGCGTATTGGCCTTGACACAACTGCGTGCCAAATTTTTTTAATCTCAATATTTCACATTCATTTTCAAATGTTATTTACTCAACGCTGTGATGTTTCAATTAAGTGCCATTTCTTCCTATAATTAATTGAAATCTGCATTTAAACCCTCAAAGCAACTAGCACTAATCTAATCTTAATTTTAGTAGTTGCTTTGTTACATAAACTTGTCCATTCCATATACTACATGGCCATTTCTAATTGTTGGCTTTATTTAATTTTGTACGTACTCTTTTGTATTCCGTAGAAGTGTTTGGCCCTAAACTTAAAGTGAGTCTCAGTAAGCAATGGAACATGGCTTCAATTTGATCAACTAGGACCAGCTTTACATCAATAAGGTTATTGTTCTGCACATTAACTGCCCAAATGTCTGCATGAATTTTCTTAGATAATTATTCTACAGTGAAACAGTAATTACATAATAGTAACCTTTTTAGATAAATTAATTCAACATAATTAGCCAAATGTACAAGTACTCTTGCATGTTAAATTGTACCTAAAGTACACTTAAGATCACCATAGGTTAATTGTATTAGTAGTTGACTGGATGATAAGTAATTTATGCCCAGTTGTGCCATAGCCTATCAATATTATGCAACTAAACTGTGGAATTGCATAGTTGCTCAACCCTTAAGCAATGCTTTATTCCCTCGCATCTCTTAAACACATCTTAAAATAAAGCCTTATAGTCATGAATTAAATTTTGTGGCTGTGTCGTTTTTATTTATAGTGTCTTAATTGCCATCAACTCAGAACCACTTGTGTTTCTATGCAATTCTTTATCTAAACAGTAGGTGGCAGAATTGTACTTGAAATATATATTTGTCCTACCATTATGGTAGTGCGTGATACGCAGTGAATGCCAGATGCCTATTAGATTTTTATACATACACTTTCAGTTAAATTTTAAATTATATAATTGGTATATTGATATAGCAAAGACTTGGTCATGTGCCATAGTTAACTAACATTAGCCTCTATTCGAAATTAAATAACGAGAAACCGAATGTGTTAAAGACATCCATAGGATAGCATACGTGTCTATGCAGTGCAGTAATAACCAATACATTATTTACCCATTAGGCTAGTAAATATTGTAAGTGTATGATTTTTTGTTCAGGGTGAAACGAAACTCAGACAATTCAGAAGATATTTGGCTGTACACGTTCCAATAAGTTCCACAAAGCGTTTGCTGCACGCAAAGGGGATGCAAACGGTGAACTCTGAGGCCTTTAAGGGTAAGTAAATATTTTGTATTTTATAGTTTGTCCTATGATTATTTATTTGTCCAAGCTTGCAGTTTCCCATCCCCATCACGATTGGTAAAGGGTGCGCTATGCATGCCTGCTGTAGTAGCATGTTAAACCACAATTAATCCATTTGGATTTGCTGACATGGTCGCGGGAGAAGACTTTAAACCGTGAAGTGAAAATTTGTAGTATCTTAACGTGATTTAATGTGACAAGATATATTTCAGTGGATTGACGCCTGCAGTAGCCTAGGACTATAATGTGGTATGGAGGCCTCAGGTCAGTACTTTCACCCAACTCATATTATCTGTGGGCACTTAATTGGAGATTGACGTTGGACTAAATAAGTTTCAATTCCTCTTCAAAATCATCAAAAAATGGCTAGGCTGCTTTGGTGAAGGGCTATAATGATCTAGCCAATATCCTACAGTTAGGCTAATGAACAACGGTTCTAAGTTACTGGCTAATTAACAGATGAATTAGACATAGGTAAATCAATTGTTTTGCCTATTAAACGTCACACATTTGATATAGCATTAACCATTTTAAGAACTACAAATATCCTAGCTGTAGCCATGGAGATTTCTATTAAAATGTATCATGGGAAGTGGGAACTATTGGAGTGCAGCGTGGAATGCTCAACATCGTCACGACAGCAGTAGATAGTTTAAAGCTGCCCTTTTATTGAAGTGCATCAAGTTTTTGTTTTGGTAAAAGAAAAACACTAGGCATGACCACATTTAACGTTTTCTGTAGTAATATTGTCACAGCATTACTAAAAACGGCCTGGTGAATGAATAGTGTGATTGGCTCTGACAATCACATTTCCATTCCACTCAATTCCATTGATGAATTGATCAGCTACTGTAGTTGCAATCAGAATTTTTCCTGGTCATACCTTTCAACTAATATAACCGTTTACTACTGGATAATACCTTAACTGCAAATACGGACAATAGTATTATATTTGTGGCATCATCCATCCATATTCTGAGGATGAAGCTAAGATGCCTTTGGTGAACTACAACTCTTCATATTTTACAAATTGTGGTTGCAATTGTAATGACAGACGTGATTGGAGGACTGGAGGTATCTGAGTAATTGTGCATTAATTTCAGACCAGATGTGTATGAGGTTAACTGTTTCAGTACCTTGATAAAAAATCATTGTCCCATTTGATTAATATTTAACAGTTTTTAAGGGCTTGATGGGAAAGCCAGTCATGTGTGGATTGTAATTACCCTCTGTTCAAAGTTTGTACATGTTTTGAAACAACACAAAGTGGTTAATTTTTCTCTCCTCCATGATCAACCAAGTGACCTATGTTGATATTAACAGTCACTTGTGTTCACAAAATAAACTTAGTGACTATTTCTTAGAACAGGCGCTCAGCATTATATTTACTGTAACATTAGTCTAGCGCTCAACCGAAAACGGATTTTTGGCTTTGTTTGTTTGTTTTTTGGCTTTGTTGTCCGATAACAATATATCTGCCACTGCCACCCACATTAATTTTGAAAAGCTTTCTTGTAAGCATGGATCCCTCATATGTGAGCAAATTAAGGTCTGACAATGATATTTAAGTATAAAATATGTTTGTCTGTCAGCTGAATTGCCTATTCTTTGCCGATACAATATACTGTACATACAATATCAATGGGATGTGCCAATATTAGTAAATATTATCAGCCCTCCAGTATATCATCAAGCTCTAGTTGAGGCCATGGAACAAATTAGTTAACCTTGTCAGCATGGACGATAGCAGAGCTAGCAAAAACACACACTGTCCCATTCAATTATTAATATAGGCCTACACTTACCATATATTAAGTTAATATAAGTTATTTTAATGCTCTAAAAGTGGCGTTAAAACTGTGGAAATATTAGGCTATAGTGTGCAAAACCATGTTCGCTGAATAATTGTTACATAGTCTGTACTGGATCATAGCCCATTGCTCTTTGTACTTTTTCAAAGTAGAAAAAACAATCTTAGAATCAAAGAGATTTCAAGCATGGGAGGTATTTTTACATTTGGGTGGTAGGATGCAATCGGTTGCATGGGATTGCAGAGGCCTTCCAGCGTGACAAATTGAAAGTGTCTCGGTCTAGTTTATAGCCCTGATCAGGTCAAACGAAAAATATTGGAGGTCTGGGTGAGGAGACAGGCCCGCCTGGTGCAGATAAATGGACTGATCATTTCTTATTGAGAAACAATTCCTAAAAGGTAGTTTACTGTGTGACTGGGGAAGCGGCAAGCGTAGAGCAGAACGCGCTCGCGCTGCTCCCTCCCTGACCCTTCCTCCACCGCCGGAATTAAATGGATAGAGAGAGCGCGCGTTTCTGATGGCACTCCTCCGCCAGAGAGACACTCCATTTGTTATGAAGTAGGGGTCCTGATGAAGTGCAGGGGAGCGCCTTTTCCCTCCCCACCCTCCTCTTTTTTTCCATCCCTCCTTTCTCAGGCACTACAAGGCCGGCCTTCAGTCTGCTTCACATGAAATGGATGGAAGGAGCCGATTGAATTTTACACTCGCCTGGTCATGATTAATGTGCTTGGCGTGGGCCCCTGCCATGGCAGTGGAACTCCTCCGCCGCTAGCTGGTGCTCAAACTCCTCCCCGGCCCGAGGAGCAGGAGGGTTCGGTAGGGGGTGCTTGGTGAAGGAGGAGGGAGAGTCTAGGCCCTCTCAAAGCCCTCAACCCCTTTAACTCTGCTCTTTCTGTGTTAATAGAAAATCTGTGCTCTCACCCACTCAGTCGTTATTACTTCATGGTCAGTTTCCCAGTGTGCTCCACACTCTGTGTAACTTGGCAGGCCTTGCAGTAAATGTCAGTTTATCACGTAACCCACTGTTAAAGGGTGAGAAGACTAATGAAAGATGCCAGGTCATGTTAGTGGATTTCCTAACAGATGCTCACTGTGTCCGTTACTTATTCAGAGTTCACGTCTGAGCCCGGACTTGCGCTACGTTTCCAGCAGTATGCTGAATTGGTTTTCCACGTGTCTCCTAGCTGGTCTAAGAGACACGTGGAATGTCCCTTCTTTTTTTTTTATGGTTTTACAGTAATATAATAATTGGATTAGCTTGAGAATTACATGGAATGGATAACCAATGCAACACAGGAAATATTAAGGACTGAACCATCTCAAACATTGTACATTCAATGTACAGTAAATAGTGCTGACAACAATATACTTGATTTACAGATAGATGAGAGATGAATATGGCAGCAGCTGGCATTTGCACCAGTCTTAAGTAAGAACAGGAACCATCTTAAATGTGCATTAATAATGTACAGACTAAGGAGAGAGAGAGGGATGCTGAGTGAATCTATCCAAATACCCATGCAGTCCTGTTTTACAAGACACATTTCATCCCATCTCAAATGACCACGACATATTTATTTGTAAGGTACTGTATGTCATGTTTTCTTCATTACTGCCATTCTTCCATTTCCTTATTCATTTTCTCTCAGACCAAGCACGTGTTCATACAGTTAGACGTCCACCGGGGCCCTGTAAGTGGATTAAATGTTGCCCCACTGGGTCTCGTCGTGCAACCCGCTCTTAGGTCCAAACCCTGCATTTGTTCATCAGGACTATGACTGATGATGGATGGATTCTGTCTCTCTGCAGGTTGTCATAGCATCTGTTGCATGGTACTCACATTAACCTTGCTCTGTGGAGGATTGGCTCCCCATAACGTGCATGCCCATAATGTGTAGGCTGCTGCATTATGAGTGTGTGAGTGAGTTTGCAGTGTGTGTGCGTGCTCGCCTTGACTGATCACAGCACATTCTGAACAGAATCGTTACTGTTGTTGTGAAATGTCCTTTCCCTTTCTTCCGGGGTGCGGTGGCGGCAAGGGGATTGTGGCGGTGGGGATAACGTGAGATAAAAACAACGGAGGAGTGACGAAGGGAGTGACGATGGAATGAGGGAGAAATCGATATGAAATCAGCGTTTGGGGAGGGCCTGCCGTTTGTCAGGTGACATGGTTAAACAGCGTTAAGGCACTAAAAGTGAGAAAAATACGGGCCATCCCCATGCCCCAGTATTGATCACAGCGGAATGGGGCGGGAGAAGGCCGAAGCCACTAATAAAATAAGACGTATCTGAGTAAGAATCAGCCCGGGATCGATGGCTACGGTGATCAAGGCCAAAAACATCTTCACTGGGATTTAAGCCTGCTCTGCTGACCTGCGGCCGGTTCCCTTGTGCATCTTCTGCAAGAGAGGATTGGTGTAACTTTGCTGGCAATTTAAGATAGACATTTCAGGCCCGTAAAACTTGTGAATGAAATCCTTTGAGAATAGCTACCAGACATCAGATGGTAACATTTGGGTAAGCAATTTGTTGTTTTGCCAATCTTATTTTTTATTTATTACTAAACATCTAGTCTCAGATGCTCTGATGGAAACAGTTTGGACAATAAAAATGAGTGCAATTATGCATATTGAGACCTTAAATGGGCTGGATAAAATGGCCATATTTGTAAACGTAAACTGCTAATTAAAGTCTAATCTTCAAACAAAACTGTTCATGGTACCAAAATGTTAAATTGTTGTGCTAGGGCCAGAGTTTGAATTCCTCTGAGGCCCAGAATGGCCCGGCCCCCTTAGTTATGGCCATGGCGAGGAGGTGGGAAGGTAAAACATTTTTAAGGTTTGTCTGTGATGTGGTAGTACTCATGGGAATGTATACCTAGGCTTTGATGTATTACTGTGTGTATGGATTGCCTGCTTAAAGGTGTAGCCAGCTGCTATTGCAAGCTAATTGTAAGTTAATACACCGTCTTACCGTTTTTTTGTGAGTGCAGAAAATATAATCCGGTATTTCTCCACATCCCTAGCTCTAAATAGGAAAAAAAAAAAAGTGGCTAACACCGCTCACAACAACAATGGTTTTGGCTTTGCAGTGCATTTCAATTGTGTGAGGCGGAGATTCTGAGGGAGTTAGTTTTGATTCGAGTTTGAAGTTAGCAAGTGTTCTCGAGAGTCACTAACTCTGCCTTTTATTGTGAGGTTATATTGTATTGTATTTGCAGGTGAGAGTGCTATTGTAAGGGACAGGGTATCTTCATATGAACATTAATAGAATAATCTTGTATAATAAATTTTATTATGGCAAGATTATAAATGTCTGTGATGTTTGGACAGTTGTTTAAACCTTTTCTACAAAGAGCTTTCAGACCTTTTCAGTACCTGTTTTTAACCAATCATTTTGTACGAGCAAAGTGAAATTACTAATTCCACAAATTTCAAAATATCAACTTTAACTTTTAAAAACAGATGCCAATTATTTTTCTGTAGACAAACACAAAAAAAGCAAAAAAGGTTTCACTCCCAGATAGCTTTTGTGCTCTCTCTTTGCTCTTTGCGTCTGTCATCACCACTGCCATGAAAACACAAGCCCCTTGAAAAGACCTCCTCATGTAATTATTACCGACCAGTGACTGTATTTCTTGGAAAGCATGAACCCCATGTTGAACTCTAAATCTTTCAGCATGTTGACAGGCTAAAAGCTTATGCCATATACAGGAATACATTTTTCCTCTTTGTTGAACAAAATACCCACCACATAGTGTAGCAGAGTACACAGAGGGTTAACAGGGTCACTGGATGGTGGGCAAAACATTTAGTTAAAGCTGTTGGATGTTATCCAGGGATATGTTTGGTGCATGCTTTCACCCACTGCCCTTTGCTTTAGCCACTGTAAGGTGGAGAAGGGATCGATGGTGATGCAGGGGGAGAAATGAGTTTAGTTCAAGGAAGGTTTAAAGGCAGGGGGACAGACACTAATAATTCATTGACTAGAAACACTGTCAGCAGGGGACATTGCTTCATAAAAGAAAAAAAAGAAGAAATGTCCCATGTTTTTCCGCGCCTCTTACTTCAGTCCGTTTAACGAGCGCCACAAGTGAGGGGCAACCGGGGAGAGAGCAGGAGTGTGACAAATAGCAGCAGATCATGCAGAAAATGTGCGATGCTAAACATCACTTCCTGCACATGGGAGAAATGGTGTGTTTGTGCAGTGTTTGCTGTCCAAGGAGTTGTGGTAAAGTAGAGAAAAAAATGTTTAAAAAAAAAACATACACACTCACTCACAGCTGGTGAAATTGAATACATGGCTTCATTTTCACAGTAAAAAAAAAAATATACTCAAAAATTATGTTGAGGATAGCAGAAAATCTTGCTGGGGTTTTAGGTTTCTTTTGATGTGTCCTGATGACGATTATGAAATTCGATAAAAACTAATTAGGAAATTAGGATGAGATCAATAACGGTTTGCTCTGGTGGAGCATGCTGTTTGTGTGTGTGGTCAGTTTATTTATTTATTTATTTTTGGTGTTTGTGTGTGTGTGTGTCGACCCCCTTCTGCTCAGGGAGCTGGGTGTAGTTCTGACCTGGCCAAAACAATTGTTATTGATACTCCTCTGCGGATTCAGCCTACTATACACTCATATAGCACTCATTTATATTTTGTTGACTGCCAGGTTCTCTGGCCGTGTGTAATCTGATTCGATGGTTTCTCATTTTTGCTAATTCCACCCATCTAATGTTACGCCTAATGTACCCTGAAACCTCTTTATTGCCCTTTATTGCTTTGGCTTTGCTTTACTTACTTAATTTATTTATTTAGAGTTGGGTTTGACCACCGCAAAAACAAGTGACGTAGTTGCAACAACTGGAGTATGATGAAGGGTTGAGTGAGGTTGTCTTTTGACTTTAAAGATGACTCGTGTTTAGATTTGGTCTGGTGACATGGTTAGATCATGTTTGTCCTGCCAATAATATATATATTATTTGTGTGTAGCAATGAAATATTTAAATTTCAGTACAACTTCATCCTCAGCAAAATTCAATGTCTGTCTTGTGCTTTTTTTAATGGTACAGATGAGGCTGTTGGAGAATGGGGTCATGGGTTGTGATGGCTCTGGGATTTAGGTGTCGAATGGAGGTGCATCTTGAAGGGGTTTAACACAAGGGCCTGTAGTACAGCATGATAATAAATGGGATTCCAAGCCAGGCCATGCCAAGACGATTGTTGGGTGTGTTGAACAGTGTCCACCATCCTTCCCCTTTCTGGCCCTGCTGGCCGCCCACCATTCTGTATTGAAACGGGGGCCTTATTTAGTGGCTGGACCCGTCCATGTCCGCGGCTACCGATTTGTCCTTGTCTAATTACGGCTGCTGGCTCCTGCTGCCTGTGTGCACATGACTAATGGAGGGGCTGAGGTTGGGGAGGGGCGAGGTGGGTGTACGGGGTGGTGGT
>JAODUK010000022.1:2292686-2313308 GCA_027564635.1 Typhlichthys eigenmanni
TGGTGGTGGTGGGGGGGGGAGGGGGGGGTGGAAGGGGAGGAGGCAGTGGACGAGCAGGCTGGCCGCTGGTGATTTGTGGACCAGGCACTCTGTCATTGCTCTGTACCCATTTGTCTTCAAGAGGACCGTGGAAGAAGAGGGGTGGAGATGGAGAGGGTGTGGAGGAAGGGGGGGGGGGGGCTCCAGGCCTCCAGAAAATGTTTTACAATGACTCCCATTTTCCGCCACTTTCATCCTTGGCCACTACTACTGCATGGTTTGCCAGTGATGAGATGGAATAGGCGGCTAATGTGATGTAGGATACTACACAAACCTTGACAGCTCGCCGCTGCGATTTCTTCCTAGGGGTGGCTTGACGGGCGACCTCCCTCCCTCCTGAGAACAAGCTATATCTGTTTCCTCCCTGTCCCGTTGTGCAGTTTGTTGGCTCTGTAGATTCACGCCTGCTCCGTCCGGACCATTTTTAACTTAGGAAAACAGCACGTGCTCTACACACATCACGGAGCTGAACGCATCTGTCATTACGGACCGGCAATTAACCAGGGTGGCACAGTAGCTTAGCACCTGTCTCATAGCTTGGGTCCTCCTGTCTGTTCTTGTAGGGCACACGTGGGTGTCCTGATGTTCAGTTTCCATCCATCCTCCACAGACATGCAGAGCAGGTTAATTAAAGATGTAACATCGCCCGTAGGTGTGAATGATTCGTGTGTGTGTTCTGACCTTGGCGATAGATTGGCAGCGGCCCTGGGATAGGCCCTAGCCCCCTTTAGACCCTGAAACATTTAGTAATTTAGCCCTTCAGAGTGATTGACTATATGTACCGTTATTTAGAAGCTGGTAGGGTTAGGCATCTTGCTATCCTGCCCCCAACTGGTGTATCGTCTAATGAGTGATTTATTGGAAGCTGCAATTGGTTCAATTAATAACATGTGAAATGAATAACCAAGCCAAGCCAGCTGCTATGCATGTGTGACGGAGATCGTCCGTCCCCCTCGGGGAATCGAACCCCGGTCTCCCACGCAGAGAGCGGACGGTCCTACAAGGCAGGCCAAAAACCCACGGGCCCTGGCCTGTGTTGCCAGAGAGTCCTATGAGGTGTCGGAGAGTGAGGATTAACTTACTGTACTTACTGCAGCTACCTGCTGGCCACCGTTACACATGCACCTCTTGTATGATCCATATTGTCATTGGTAGCACCATAGTCTCTGCAAACCTTCATGCTCCTTGAATCTTCCAGTGATGGGTCTGCCTGGTGCAGCCACCAGCGTCTGCTCCCGCTCCCAGCCCGGGGGCCCTTATTAGAAGCCCATCCTCTCCTCCTCCGTGGCCCCACAGTCCGGAGACGGCAGGAGCTGCTAACTTCCTATTGATTTTACACCGTTATTTTTTTTTTGATCTGCCCCCCGTTGCTCCCTCTCCAGGTCTTTTTAAGTAAATAAACACCAGATTTGTCATGTTTGTCCAGGGAGGGGAGGGGTCGGTGGGAATAGAGCGAGGCCAGGCAAGGCCCACCTCTGGGTCAGCTATGATTCATTCTGCCATATCATGGATGGAGGGGTTTGGGGAGAATTGTTGAGGGGTGCATCCCCCTCCCCCCCTTCTCCCTCCTCCTCTCCCAACGCTCCTGGCCAGCCCGGCTCCTAAATCACTTGCTGTCAGCGATGGCAGGACAATGGTAGCACGGGCCTCTGCTCCAGCACCGGCTCCGGCCCACTGGACACAGTTTCCTCGATCGTTAATGTGAGCTAGCACCCTGTAGCCCCTTCCCACCCCCCATCCTGGCCCCTGAGCCCCTCACGGCCCGAGAGACGCTCGGCTGCCGGGCTGCTACTGTAGGCTGGGGTGAGGACAGACGGCACAGTGGCCCACAGGAGCTGTCTCCTGGATGCTCATTGAAACTGTAGGAATGTATTGGCATTGTATTGTATTATAGAAAACGGGGATTACATATTGAGGTTCATTTTAAGTTTTATTTTCAACTCGAGCTTTGGAAATATTATCACTTTCAGTGAACCATCACTGTTATTATACTCGATGACCAAGAAAGTACAGTATTTAAGATGTCAGTAACCCAAAACTAATTCAGTTACCAAAATACCAGTGCTATAGAGTCTCAGATTGATTGATAGGCCTATATGGCCAAACTCTGCAGGAAAGCCACCAAATATAATACAAACAAAATTGACTAACCGGAATCTGTTGCCTACTGCACAACATACTAAAGAGTTCAGCGGCTAAATACCGCTAATCGGCTATCTATCTCAGTCACCAATCTCTCTCTTTGTCCATCTCGCAGTGCTCAATCTCACTTATTTCCTGATTCATTCTGCCCGCTTCTGTTTAAATGTAAGCGTCTGAGGTCAATCTATCAAATCTCCTAACTTAAGGTGGATCAATATGTCAGCGGCCCAACAACCCCCCCTTCCCCCCTCTCTTTCAACAGTTATGATGATGTTCCTAGTCCCGAGGCTGCCTCTACTGCTGTTACTGCCGCTACAGCGCATTGAGCAGGGGATCGAACCCAGCCCGTCAAGGGCCTTGACGGAAAGCATGAATCACCATTACCGGAGCTGCTGTTTACGCCCTTTGCCTGGCACTTGTGTGTTGTGTATGTGAGCCACTTTATGCTGGCCTGGACATCTCAGCTCCAGCACACAAAAAAGTATGTTGTACTCATATGCAGTGGTGGGTTGTAAAGGGGGATATAGACTATGTTTACATGCACACCCACATTTACATCATATAGCAACATTTAAATGAATGTCAATAATCATGTTAAGTTACTATAAGTCCAAGCGACTTAGTAAGTACAAGAAGATGCTTATTTATACTTGCTCAGTGATGCTTACAGGTAGGCTATTTATGTTGGGGATAGTCATTGACTCAATGCACATTTCTCTATTATTCCAGTGCTTCAGTCAAATAATAGCACATATTTCCTACAATGATTTATACACTATTTTGTTAAAAGCATCAGGGTAGAAGAACATACCGTTTGGTTATAGTGGAGTATATAAATGCACACATCTCGCTTTCATGTGTTGACATTAAACAATAGTGGCATGTATGATTGTACACGCACACACACACTTATTTTGCTCTATTAAATGTCAATAGGTATTTGACCCACCAGCTCCTGGAACATGAGCCAGCCCCCCGTTCAGCCGCTCCTCCTCGTTAGCCCAGAATGAGCTCAGTTCAGTGGGCTTGGAAAAGGCTCTGGTTACACCTCTAATCTCATTGGAAGGCTTTAGCCACGGCTAGCGGAAGCTTGCGTGTCCAACAAACAGTCCAGACACTAATAGCGGTGCGCTTTGTGCTTATGGGTTCTGTGTGCATGCGTGCGTGTGCGTTGGCATATACCCAAAGTATATGGATCTGTTACTGAATAGTGGCTACAAAGCTGGGAAATGTGATGTTGAAGAATGGTTTGTGTGTGCATGCGTGTGTGTCCACAAAACGGTGCGTTTGTGTGTAGGGATAATATTCTAGTTTACAGGGTGCAATTTCCCCTTAATATACCCATCCAAATGTAATTTGGCATCTTATGGAGTGTCCGTGTGCTCGGCTGGGCCAGGCTGGTGTGTGTTTCTGCTGACTGCTTCTGTTTTCTGTTTATATGGATGAGAGGCTCTCTGGGAGTGTATTATGCATCCTTTTCAGCGTTTAAAGATTATGTGCACAGCGGCGGCAGAAGCATTAGACAAACAAGGAAATATGTCTTTGATTAAAATATCTTTTATCTCTTTATTGATTAAAAGGCCTAGTTTGGTAATAGAATGGCTCTGCCTCTCCCTTTCCATTCTTCCATGGGCTTGTTTCCCCCCTTTCTCCTCTATAGCAAGAGTGAAAGGAAGGTTAATATTTTAAGAGTTTCAAGTTTATGGTTAAACTGAAACAAATTACTAGTTATTTGTACACACATTTACAGTGCACTGGTTTGATGAAACGCCTTGCATCATTGCATTGGCAAATTATTGTGCCGAGTAAATACTCAATAGTTATTGTACAAGTAAATGTAATAAGTAATTGCAGAATGTCTTTTTTGTAACAGCTACTTTAGTGTCTGCATATAAAATGCCTTTTCTTAGTTATGTGGTCTGTAACGACCACTCACTTTTACTACTATGCAATTCAGAACTAACTATAGTAGTAAACCGTACTTGAAAAATATTAGTCTTCTTGATTCAGGACACCTGTGAATGCCAGGCAGAGAGAACCATTCTGTGAGGGAGGAGCTTTCGATATCTGGAGTGATGCAGAGAGCCTGGCCCTGTGACATGCCTACAACAGCTTGATGCTCTCTGGTGGCTCATAGACGTCGGGGTCAAACCCTGGGTCCTCCTCATTAGTCAGGTCACCAGCAGCTGAGTCCTGGGAGTCTGTCTGCATGCCAGCACGCGTTGTGGCCTCAGTGTCATTGTGTCCACGTCACCAGGCTGCTGTCAAGTTCCCTTGTCTCTCCTGGGGTATGTGCATGGCTGTTACTGTGCTAGTCTAAGAGAGAGAGCGTGTGTGTGTGTGTGTGTGTGTGTGTGTGTGTGTGTGTGTGTGTGTGTGAGAGAGTGAATGGGGATGTATTATTGGTTGGGACTGTTTGAGGCTGAGGCTGACTGAGAACAGATGGAAATGTGCTCTTTAATTAACCCTGCAGAATCACAGGGCTGAGAATAGGCCTCGGTCCGTGAATAACACCCAGCGCATCCAGGATGGGTGTGAGATACAATGTTAGTGTATCAAATGTGTGTGTGTGTGTGTGTGTGCGCATACAGTGAGTCTACTGTAGAATAGCCTTCGTCTCGACCCAGTCCCCCACCCTCACACCCCCATCCCCCTAGAGTGGGCCGTTTTATTTCTCATTAGCGGGCAGCAAACTGCTGGGGGATGAAATTTGCTAACAGGAATTAAAAGTGCATTAACACATCTGAGAGATTCATTTCTGCTAATAGTTTTATTAGTGCTCTGACCTTTCAGTTCATTAGAGGACTAAGGACGGAGGGAGGGATGGAGGGCAGGAGAGGCAAGGAGTAAAGGGGCTTACGGCTGACTGGACGAGAACAGACCTGGGGAAACGGGATGCAAACACAGAAGAGACTCGGAAAGGGAATACAATGCAATAGAGCATTTCTGATCTGTTTGTAATCAGTGACTACTATGGTAGTTCACTAATTAAATCATATCGGTTAGATGGTATGCTCTATAGCAGTGTTCCCAATGCATGTTTTAGACGTCTCCCTGCTACAACACACCAGATTCAAATGAATGGGTCATTATAACGAGCTATTCATTAGAATCAGCTGTGTTGGAGCAGGGAGACATCTAAAACATGCAGGGCAGCGGCCCTCTAGGACCAGGATTGGGGAACCCTGCTCTAAGGGCTTTGGACTGTTCCTCCGTATCTTTGGCTTTCGTGCTATAGCAAGGTGCCCGCTCTAACAGCAGGGCGTATCAGAGCGCTGATTCTCACCTTCCTCTGCTTAATTACAATCATTTATATCAAATGTTTCAGGTCTGTTGGCGTTGTCACTTATCCAGCCGGTTAATTGTTTATGACCCGTGCCTTCCCCCCTCTCTCAAGTGAAAGTGAAGCGAATGACAAGAGTGTCATTTGGTGGAGTAAGATAGGTCAGAATAGTTAGCGCTGTTTATTAACGTGAAACTGGACCTGTCAGCAGTCACTTGTAGCCCCCCTCCCAGATGCTGTAGAAGGATAGACAGACGCGGCGATAGGGCTTGGATTTACCTATCCAAAGAGGGCAACTAAAAAGGAATTAATGTTGTTTTCTTTGTGTTTTATTGGAAAGCAAGTGAGGCAAGTTACAGTGCAATTTGCTTTCCCCTGTTCCCTATAATTAGCACCTTACAGAAATGAAATAACATTGACGAGGGAGGTCAATAATCCTGATCTATAGTGAAATTAATCCTGCTATCGACATAACAAGCAAACAATACAATTAAGAGCAGCAGTGGGGGGGGGGAGAGAGAGGGGCCCGAAGAAATAACAGAAGCGGGGGGAGTGAGGGATAGGATGTGTTTTATCTCCTGGGTTCACTGTGCAGAAATCCTATGAATGTTTATAATTAATTCATCCATTGTTAATGAACATGAGGCGAGGAGCCGGGGATTAAACACAAGGAGGGAGAGGAACACAATTAGAGATACCAGCCTAATGATTGTTTTTTAACTCGCTGTTGTTTCTCCCCTGCACTTTGTTGACTGGTTGGAGGAACATTTATTGGCCATTTAAAACATCTCCCAGATGCCACCGGGTAGGCCAACACTTACACAGGCCATTAAACATTTGTCCTTTATGCACTGATCGTTGAATTTGAAGCCTTCATGTATGCATTCTACATATTTGTCCAGTATAATAACTTTACTCGGGTGGAAGGTATCGTACTTACTACAAATGCTTTCATGATTCACTATGCACTATGATTCGGCCACTCATGAAAAGTGCCTCTGTGATTTTGCAGGGCGTAAAGCGTAAATACCCATAGTTTAATTTAATAGAAAGTGTTTGTGGTATGCCACCATAGGCATGCTAGAATTTGCACCTGTTGTTTTTATGTGTTGCTTCCTGGCGATAGGGGTTGGAACTACAGAAATGTTGCATCAGGGGTTGGAACTACAAAAATGTTGCATCAGTTCTCTGGCAGTAAAGAAATTTTCCAAACAATGTAATGGCATCCATCTTGTGGTATACGTCACTAAATACAGATTTTTCACAGACTCATCTCATATTATTAATGACTGATTGCAGCTATAATGTTTCATAAAGAGCAACAGCAGCCTGGAGATCATCCTTGACCAAACCTGCCTCTCAGAAGCCCTCCATCTACAACAGGACTCATCAGATCACTAGCCCCGTGTCAGCCCACAGTGGACAAGCCAGGGCCGGTGACAGAGGAGCCCTGGTGCTCTTTCCAGCTGAGCGGTTTTAACTGGGACATGGACCGGCCTGTGGGACCATAGGGCAACGCAAGGACCCCCCAACAGAAAGATGCTGGAAGGATGGCGCATCAGAGCAGCGGAGGGAGAAGAAGAATTGCCTTTCAGGAATTACGAGCCATTAAATCAGAGCCTGGAAATCTCAAGGTTCCCCAAGACTGCTGCACAAGGAATCTGGGCCTCGAGAAATATTGTTTATGGTTTAAAAGCCCCGGCGATGGATTTATAAAAGAAACATTCATCATTGCAGGAAAACGGAACAAAACATTCCGGAAATAAATACTCAAACTATAGGTATACTTGTCACCCAGACAGCACAATAACAAGTGAATCGGAAGGGAGATTCTTCATTTGTTGGCAGATGGCCCCCAAACGTGTGTGCGTGTGTGTGTGTGTGTCTCGGGGCCGTGGCCACAACAGTTTGGACAGTTGTTGGAGTGTTTATACGTGTTGGTTCCATGTACATCTTGTTACAGTACATGTGTTAAGATCAGTTGAGATGTTAATCATTTGCATGTGAACAAAACAATTTACACATTGGGGATTTTGCCAGGTATGTTTACATACCCATTCCCATAATTATCATCTCATCTGAGATCATTTGTCAATATGAATGAATACTCTCCAGTAAACACATTTAACCTTATTGATTATCTCTGACGGGCCCATTCCTGCTGCTGTATAGGTAAATGTGGTTATAGTGAAGTAGCATTTTACAGGAAGTTGATGCTTTTTGGCCAGTGGCATGACCTTGAGGCTGGGTAGAAAATCCATGCTCTTCACTTAGTGCTTTCTGATTGCCTGATGTAGTGGAGAGGTGCCGAGAACAGGTAAACACACTGTTGACATGTCGTGTTGTCTTTTGAAAGAAACATGATACAGGGCTGAGGAAAATATACTCTGTTTTAATGTTGTCTATTGAATTGTATTGTTTATTTTAGTGTTAGAATTTTTACCTCCACAAAATATGTAAATATGACCCGCAATTATGACTGAGGATATTTGCCACCTACATTGTGTTTGACTATAATACATTGTGCAACTAAACTCCATTGTGTATTATTAATTGAGATAATTTTATTGTTAAAATATAAAATACAGTATATAATCTGCTGAGATGATTATGAATACCAAACTTTAATCGCAATCAATATTGTAAGGAGTATTCATGAAATAAACAACATGGTTAGTTGTAGTTCAAACCAGTTCAAACCAAGAAATGTAATAACACACGGGCCGCGCCTTCAAGTACAGCATTGTCGTCGTTGAAGTTAAATGAAAAATGCATGTTTTGTAAGCACTTCCTGGTAGTCATTTTTGTCTTCAGTGCCAGGTTGGCACACAGATGCCACATGGGATTGTATGGACTGTGACCAGGCGCAGTATCGACTGACAAATCTATTACATATTGATAGATATTGATGGATGGGAGGGGGTGGAGGATCAATGTCCCCAAGAGGAAAACATTTGTCCCCAAGGGGATTTGTTACCGGGGAAAGCATCTAGAATGGAAATGAGAGCACAGGGATGAGAGAGGAACAGATGAGAAAGGTAGGACGACAGTAATAGAGTAGTTTGACATGGGGAAAAACATGTAGGGAGAACCCACCGTTTAAAACGACACCAGTGAATGGATTGCTGCTGTTAGCTGCATGAGTGGGTACACCGATATGTGTTTAAGTAAATGCTCTAGTGTGAATGCATTTAGATCAGTAAGAAATCTGCTTGTCGTCAAATAATAATAAGTCATTACTGTATTATTAATACTACTTAATTGACCAAGTAATGTTGACCTCATCCTGTGACATTTCATCCTGACCCCACATTGAGCACTACTGTGAGTTTCACTGTCTGAGAGTAAGAGAGAATGTGTCTTTGTGGCAGAATGTCCAGGAGGGTTGTAGACAGGCAATGGGCAGAAGTGTGTAACTTGCACATGGTGTGTGTGTGTGTGTGTGTGTGTGTGTGATGGATGGGCTGGCGGGGCAAGGCCGTGGATAAAAGTGCAAACAAACTGGGTAATAAATGAGAGCGACAGAGCAGTGGTGATGGGGCTTGCTCCCAGCCTCCTGATGCATGCCGACCAGGACCGTCAGCCATTTGTAATGGAGAAATGAGGAAGCTGTCACCAGGATGAAGAGACAATGTTCCCTCAGAGAGAGAGAGAGAGAGAGAGAGAGAGAGAGAGAGAGGACTCTTTCTCTCTCCCCCCCTCGCTCTCTTTTTCTCTATTTTTCACTTTTTCCTTTTTACATTTGCTCTGCTCTGATTTTCTCTCTCTCTCTCTCCCTCTCTCTCTCTCTCTCTCTCTCTCTCTCTCTCTCTCTCTCTCTCTCTCTCTCTCTCTCTCTCTCTCTCTCTATCTCTCTCTCTCTCTCACTCACACACACACACACACACACACACACATGTTCTCTAACTAGCATGCATGCAGTGTATTTGTGCTCAGTAGGGTACTAATCAGGGCGCAGCAGGGTGTTAATGTGGGCCATAATGAGATGAGCTCTCTGTGACACATCACACACCACTAGATCTGTTAGGAGAACACACACACACACAGACACCCAGCCGATGGCCATACCCAGGTGGAACTAGGCAGGAGGGGGAAAGAAGATTAAGAAGACCAAGGCGGAGGATAAAGTTGAGAAGAGCGGGGAAGTTGGAAAGGAGGAGGGGACATGCCCTGACTCTTTACGTCTCTGTGTGTGTGTGTGTGTGCATGCGCGTGCGTGGGCGCGCCTTAGTGTTATCGGTTTGTCTCTTTGTGTTTGGGCTAAATCGGGCTGCATAATTCTTCACCGCTGTGACGGCGAGCGTTCTCTCTGTGCCACCCAGACACTGTAGGTACAGCCTGGCAAGGCATGGGAACGGGAGCAGCCTGTGTGTGCTTTATGTATGTATTTGTTTATTTATTTTGTTTGTTTGTTAATACACTGTGTGTGTGTGTGTCACTGGGTTGTGCCGGGCTACAGCTGGGAAGAGGAATTGGGGCCTGCACCTGCACCGGGATAATTAATGTGGATGGAGTGGTACCCAAATAAATCAGTGCCTCTCTCAGCTTCAACAGGACTTTTCTGTTTAGGGTCAAAATCTCCCCACTCTGCACTGGATTAATCACGCCTGCAAGCAGAGACAGGGCGCAGGCAGGCAGGGACACAAGCTGCGTTGGTGTGGGTTTATTTTGGTCCGCGTGGTTACGCAGGTTTGAGCGTGTGTGTATGTGTGTGTTTACGTTTGTCTGATCTGTATTATATTCGTTGGGATTGCATTTATGGGCATCGGTGTTTGCAGTTGCATGTGTGTGCACGCGCGCGCGCGCGTGCCCCCACGTAGAGATGTTGCTAGGCAATTCTCTCCCTCCTCCCCCACTTTGCACCTCCATCCTCAGAGCTGTAATGTGTTGGAGGACAAACAGCACAACAGAATGTCATAATTTGCAGCGTTGTATAACTAGACCTGCCCTCATCGCTACAGTGATGAATAGATGAACCTTTACTTTGCATTTGTCATGCTGCGGTGGCATTGTCACAGATGTAGAATGTGTGATGCAGAGGTGCAGGAGGTCAGCACGAGTAGTGGTGTGTGTGTGCGTGTGCGCGTACATACTAACATCTGTGTCTTTTTACTGCCGTCTAATCTCTTAAGTCAGGTCCGTATTTCAACACGTGGTCTCTAGCAATGCGTCCCATGTTTGCACCAGCGTTTATCTGCACCTCTGCTCTCTCTCGATAGCGGCTGTGTTGTGCTAGACTCGGTCTCAAATCTGCTCCTCTCTGTCCATTTCTATCTCTCAGACTGATAGCCTCTGATCGATTGCATCTCCCCCTCTTATCTATTATTCATTCTACCTTTTTATGTCCTGATACGGGGAGAGAGACACTACCTGTTTGCTGGGACAACCGCTCGACTTGTAGGCAGCGAGCCTGGCCTACACACAATTAGGAAGCCATTTGTCGTCGCAGTTCGGACGCGACCGACCCCAGACGTGTGCTGATAGATCTCGCCAACCCGATTGGGTGATTTGCATAATGGAATGGAATGGCTTTGGAATTGCCGCCCCATGGGGGAACACAGGGACGGGCACAGGGACAGAGGGAGACATGTACTTATGGCTGTTTGGAGGGGAAATTAATGGTGCATTTTTTGTTTTTGTAATGTGATTTAATGATGCAATTCGTCTAATAAAAATAAAGTTTTTTTTTTTTTTAACATTTACAAGTTCATTTACACATTCCCTCTTTCAGAGGGGAAACCCAGTGGGCCAATACAAACATCTCACTCTTCAGACCCACTTGCAGTGCTGCAGGCCTTTTATATTGTGCTGTGATGGATGATTTCAGTTTGGCATTTTTCACTACCGCACACCATCCAAATGCCCTCTCCCCCCTTCCCCCTGCATTTGAGTGCGAAAGGAGGCCTGTATGCACAAAGCCGACGCCTAATGCATATTGAGTGTGTTTCGTAAAGGATCATTTCATTGTCTTGTAAACTAAGCTTTGCCTCTCAGCTGCTAATTTTCACCCCACGCCGTCTCATTATCGAGAAGACGGCGACAAACGACAAAGGCATTCCTTGAGAAATTAGCCTCACACCCCGCCGAAACAACGCTGCCGCAAGGCTGAAAACCTCTTAGTGGCTTCAGCGCTATACCTATAATCAGCATTTGTCATTCATAGGGATGAACTCAGAGGCAAACGGCGCTAAAGCACAAGTAGAAAGAGCACACATATTTTCTTTTGGCACTTCCTCTACCTTTTTTTGTTCTAGTGTTTTCTTTTCCAGCTCTCACCTTCCACCCACCTCCCCACCCTTCCAGCCCGGCTATCTCTTTAGAGGATGTGCAAGTGTATCTGGTTTCCTGGAGCGTTTAGCACCTTAGCCACAGATCCCGGACAGGAAGTCCACTCTATTTGCAATGTATCAGTTGCTCTGAACAACACTCCTCTTACCTCCACCTCCCTGTGCCTGTAGCTGGCTCAGCACACACTCATCGCATGCACACGCACACGAAGACGTGCGCACGCACGCACGCACGCACGCACGCACGCGCACTCAGACACCCACACACCCGGGCACAAAAGCACATACAGTAAGTATTATTATTTTCCCCCTTCCTACAGTCCCATAACAGGCATCCAAAGTTCAGGACCACAAACATTCTGAATTATGTGTATAAATGCTTGACCTCGTACTCACAAGCACATGGAGACACACTTATTGCTCTCTCACACACACACGCACGCACGCACGCACGCACACACACGCACCCTGACCTTGGCTCCGGATACAGTCTCAGGGTTCATTCTCCGGCCAAGCTGGCAAGTCAAATGAGTCCAGCAGCCAAGACAGGCTCCCTGCTGCCGCCGCCGCAAGGCTGCTGCCATCTATTACTGAACGACAGAGAGAGGGGGAGACAACAGAAGCAGTTGGGAGAAGGAATGAAATGAAACGCTGAGTCTCACAGAGTGAGAGAAGGACAGGCAATGTAGTTTTGAGGTTTATGTTTAGGCAATGCATTGTGTCTATGCATGCTGCATGTGCGTGCGAGCGTGCGCCACTGCACACGCGTCCGTGCGGTGTGCGTGCGTGCGTGCTTGTGCGAGAAGAGGGCAAGAATAAATGCCTGAGGTGATGCCTTTTGAAAGGCACTTTAGAAATTAAATCAGTGCCACTGTTCTGTAATGGGGCTTAAATGATCCAGAAAACACAAGATATATTGAGCATTTAATGAAACCCATAACACACTGCTTAATTCTGCCAAACCTCACCGTATGTTTTTTACGACATCCTTTAAAGACACGAGACATTTCAGATTAACGTGTAAAAAAAAACCCCCAAAAAAAACGTGCGCGCGTGAATTCTGTGTGTTTGCGCTGCGAATGCTAATTTGCATCTGAATCACCATTTTACAGTTTAGAGTCCCAAGTTCTCGTGCGTGCTAAGTGGCGGTCTCGCCAGGCCAGCGGGGCTGCGCACACCCACACACACACACACACACACACCCACCGTCCTACCTTTGCCTATAGGTTTCACTCCAGAGAGCAGAGAGGCAGTGTCTCGCTGCCTCATTCCCTGTGAACGTCCTCTGTGGTTTGGCCATACATTAATAATGTAAAGGTAATGATCTCCAGTCTAAAGGCCCTGTCTTGTCTTGTCCCCCCCCCCCCCCTCCCCCCTCCCCCCTTCCCCCAGTACATCCACCACCCCGCCGGCTGTGTCGGCCGGCCAGCGAAGAGTCACACCTCTGCTCGTACGTACTGGCTGAACGCTGGGAAGATGCCTGGGCTGAATACGCACTGGGGCGAGTCAGACAGGAGGAATACAGCGACTGTCGTAGATGTTAAGCGCCGCATATAGCTTAGCTTTGCTGAATACTTGAGGAGGAGAGGAAGGAAGCGAACGAGCACTGTGAAAACGTCCATATGCTCTTTTCCACTTCCCACCGCTCACAAAGTTTTGTCCTGAGGGAATGATAGATGAGGACGTTGCACTGTGGGCCTCCACTGTCGTCCTCCTCTCGCCCCATCTTCCTCTTCCTCGTCCTCCTTCGGATGCATGCGCGTGCACGCAAGCACACACGCACACACGCTCGCGCACAGTGTTAGGGAGTGATGGATGGGGAGCTGGCAGTAACAGCAGACACCCTGAACCACACTGACACTTATTCATTTGTCTCTTTATCCCCTTATTTATTTATACGTCTCCGCTTATAGCAACAAATAAATATAGGAGCATAATGAAACGGCGGCTTTTTGTTCTCGTACAGGCGCATACAGTGTGCAAGATACTGGAAAACGCTGGGGAAAGAAGTATTTGATTTTAAGTAGATATGCTGTACACATGCTTGGTCTTTGTGTGGATTACAGAGGCATTGTGATGTACTAGTGATTTATGAAGAACATAGGAACATAAGGATGTGGTTTTCAACCTTTTTTTGTTTCCCCAGAAAAACATGTTATTTGTGCAGGCTATTGATGCATGAGAGCCACCATAATGTCTTGAAGTGTGTATAAATAAATAAATATATATTTTTACTGTAGGTGGATGATGGGGTGATGGGGCAGTATATGATATTTATATTTTTTCTCTGAGCAATGTCACACAGGAATGATGGACAGGAGGCCGCTTACGCATCATTACACATTATTAATCATGTTTACATCATGTGAGTGGGGGTTGGTGGGGGGACAACACAGAGATGGGAGGTGAGGGGAGGAAGAGGAGAAAGGAACAAGAAAGAGAAGGAAGAGGGGCGGAGGACGCGAGAGAGGGGGGTTATAAAGCCACAAATAACTACCATCAATCATCAAGCAGTCAACATTTTCACATGTAGGGCCGCCTGTTATTGGCAGCAGTCAGGGATCTGTGGAAGCTTGTGTGTGGACGTGGGTGTGTGCGCGCGCGTGCGTGTGTAGGTGTGTGTGTGCGTGCGCGTGCGCACCTACCTTTCCCAGCCTGGCCTTTCCCTTGCTCTCCCCCAGTCTTCAACTCTCCTTCAACCGACGCGCCAAACAACAACAGTTGAGAAATCACTGGCATCAGCAAGAAGCTGGCAGGTGTGTTAACTCCCCCAGTATCAAATTAGGATGTGCAAGATTGCAGAAATGCCTCGGATTTCATATCAACATTTTTTTTTTGTTGTAAATCACAACCATTTACATTAAACGCGAACAGGAGCGAGGCATTAGGCTTTAGCCCAGGGCTTTCCTTGGCCATAGGGTTTAAACGTGACTCCTGACGTGGGAAAGGTTGCTTCTTACTCTCATTGTCTCAAATTCTCAGGAAACACTAAGTGAGATTATTCTATCATTCTGTAGTTTGGAGGTGAGAATATGTCTGACCCTCATCTGGGAGGATTATTTAACTTGGAGTGGTTTTCGGAAGAGAATGTGGGTCGGAAATGTTTGCAGCTATACTTTTCACTCCACAGAACATGTTTCCTACATTGTTTCTATGTTTTTTAATGCCCAGTAATCTCATTAAGGATAGAATCATTAAAATAGTTAATTTCCAATTTTCCCTTTAATTTAAATCAACACACAAAACAAAAACATGGTATTCATTAATATTTAATTAATTTAATAATTATTTTTAATATGGGCCCATATGTAAATTATCCCTTTGTCATCTAAGAGCAGTTTGACTGTATTCTCTTTGGTATCACTGAAGCAAGTGTTTTCTTGGCCAACACTAGGGGGTGCTCCAGGTTTGTCTAGCTAGCCTAGTCTCTCCACGTGCTCAAGTGAGTGAATGAGTGCATGTTTGTGCTTCAGCCATGCAGGGCACACATGGGTGCTTGGTGACCAGAGTCAAATCCAAATTGAAATCCCAGGCCAGAGTTGATCTTTTTTTCCATTACAGTTACATCATGTCCTGCCATGTGTCCCCTTTATTATTAACACATAATTCTCTGTTCTCTCTGTTTGCTATTGCTGGATGGTCAAAGGCTAATAGTCCCTTGGTGGCATAGCATCACATGAGGATTGAGTGAGTTAATGAATAAAAATTAGACAATTTATTTGAGCTAATGCAGTTAGAATTAGTTACTTAATTCTATTTGGATTCCCTCACTGCACGACAAATAGCATAGCTGGATACAATACAATACAGGAATAAAATAAATGAGTTGATATAACTCAATCTGAACTCAATGACGTGTTTGTTTTGCCTTTGTCTCTTTGTGTTCTCGTCCTCGTGCACACGTGTCGGTGCACACGCCCATACACACATAATCTAATTGAGAGGCAAAGGGTTTGACATGAGCCGTCTCAGTTTCAGGACAGCCGAATGCAGATCTCTGGTTCCAGACCTATTACCCACTCTCTGTTGATCGTGTTGGTTTCATTATCAAGGTCGTGTTACATACTTATCATTCAATTAAGCAGTCTGTAGCAGTAATGCTGTGATGTAGTTGCCCTCAACTCTCATAGTAATGTGGTGTTCCATGAGGGCATTTCCCGGTTCAACCATGCATTCTTTTTTTTTTTAGTTGCGGCACAAACTTGCATTTTGCTATACATCCGCTTTGACTCGCTTTAAAATATATATTCGCTTTGATTCGCTTTACAAATGTTACAAACCGAGTGGAAAATAATTTGAGGACGATGGTAAATCAGACGCACGTTTGCAAAAGACAACAACATAACAGCAGAGCTAGATCAGAGAGTCTTTGTTGTGAGGTTTTGGCGGTCGGGTGTCCGCTGGTTCTGTCTGTGGCCAGACAGTGTGGCTGGCAGAGACAGCGCCCGGGGCACCGTGCAAGGAGAGCAGCAGTAGCACGGTACGGCAGAGGAGACTCACCCTCCAGTGCACACACAATACTGGGCTTGTGTCGCTCTCTCAGCTGGTGGGAGCCTGAGCAGAGACCCTTCATGTTCATTATAAGTGGTGCTGTGGTGTATTTGCCTTGTATTGTCGAAGATGGATTCACTCAAAATGTCTGCTCCCCGCCAAGACAACTGGTCTTCTTTTTATTAATATACTGGAAAGAGCCTACATTTGAAGTTGCTGTGGAAGTTGAAATACCTCATCTTTCCTGTTTTCTCTTCAGCTGGTCGTGTTTTCCTTTAGCTTTGTAGTGCACACACTGACCCATTTGTGACAAGAAAGAAAAGGTCATAAGTTAAAGTTGTGTTAGTTGATACAGCAATCGCCATCGGTGTATGAGTGTGTGTGTGAATGGGTGAATGTGATGCAAAATACTGTGAAGCGCTTTGAGTGGCCCAAAGGTTAGAAAAGCGCTATATAAATGCAGTCTATTTACCATTTACCATTTTACACTTCCGTATTATTATTAGTATTATTTCTTTACTGACGTGAAAGCACAGCAGTGTTTAGTCATCACAGAGGAGCAGCCAGATGCGGTGGTTGTGTGTGTGAGTGCGGCCTGCAGACGAGGCCGCGGCGATATTGAGCCGCCACGTGCGACGGACGGGTAATCCTGAGCGTGCGCGCTGCATCTGCTCACTGCCAGCCTGCAGGGATGGTGACTGATGATGTACCTCAGTGCCTTCCTCCTCTTGTCCTCCCCTCTGCTCTCCTCCGTTCCTCCGGGCTCCGGCGAGCGGTCTTCACCCCCCGTCCACGGCGCCGGGGAACGGGGGTGCACGTGGAGCGCACGGAACTAGATTATTCGCTACCGGTACATGGCGTTATTGAATATGTGACTAATACACTGAGAATCGCTCTGGGAAATCAGATTAAAAAATGAATTATTTATAAGGACATGGAACGCCAGGCCGATAGGGAAGAGACAGGGCGAATATACCTACAATATACACGAGCATGATGAAACAAGTTTTATCATGACACCTACTGCAGCTCTTATTCATTTGTATAATGCTCACAAATGTTTAAATCTTTATATTCTGATATTGAAATATGAGCCAATGTAAAAAAAAAAAGTATTTGTTATTGTTTTTGTTTAGGTAATATTACCTCTCGCCTTTCACACTCGCAGGCTAAAATGTGATTTTATTAAAAAATGTTATGGAAGCAATAAGGTCTGGTTGGAAATCAGTTAAAATAATCTTGCTGTATGCTTGTAGCCTTCGAGTGCGTACATAAGTCACACATGAAGGGAATTCAAAAACATACAATGTAAATGAAATGAAACGAATTGACTAAATTGTTTGATAAAATATCAACACTCTTATCGATTTCATTTCAAGGGGTTTAACACACGACCTGTCCTGTTCATATCTTAGATTATAAAAAACAACTTGTGAAAATGACAAAAGTCAAATGGTCATGACATCTGCTCTCAGTAGTTGGGAAATTAAACGGTGACTATAGTTTGTATCAGAATATTTATTTCTAGTGTACACTAAGGTGTGTGTGTAGCACATTACCCTTATATCCATATATCATAGAATTGTGCTAGGCTGTCTATTAGAGTCACTTGTACACCCATCTTCTCTTTGTAAAAGTGTGTGAACACGTTTTCCTCCTCTATTTTCCTGCTGAGATGCAAATGCTCTTATGCTGGGGTCTCTCCGTCTCTCCTCCTCTCTCTGTCCATCTCTGTGTGTCTGTAGTCTCTCTCCCTGTGCCTGACAGGCAGCCAATGTGCTGACATGGGGAAGCGTTTAGGCGTGGGGAGATGTGCCAGGATAGTCCCTGCCTAAGTGATCGCTCCTTCATCTTCAGCTCCCTTACTCTGTCTCTGGGGTTAAACACATGCACACTTTCTCTCTCTCTTACACACACGCACGCACGCACGCACGCACGCACGCACACGCACACACACTCACACAATCTGTCCGCCTTCGGTCACACGTTGTAGTGTCTGCCTTCAACACAATATGCTACACTATAGTTCAATCAGGCCCTGAGACCGTGTGTCCACTATGGCGCTGAAAGCATATCCCTGTGTACTCGCAAATTAGGCGGGGACAGAATCATCTGGGAAGTGAAAAGTAAATCACAAATGACTGGAGGAAGTCTATTCATTGGAAAATCACTGAAACGCATAGTGTTTTTTTCATTTACGGAATTTGTCAGAGGTTTTTATCCAATGTGACTTACATATAGTACATTTATCAGTAGTTGGACAGGTCATACCCCAGCATTCGCAAGCAAACAGTATTCTATTATACTATCATGTAAATATATAATTAAATCATCAAACAAAATTGCTAATGGTCAAGGGCTAGGCTAAATAATAAAGTGCTTAATATTAAAGTGCTTAATTCATAAGAGTGGAACAGGATTTATTTCTCAATTTCCTTTGAGAGTAGAAGAAAGTGCATTCAACAAAGGAGCTTGATATACCTGTAAGAGTGAGTGCTGGGTTAGTTGCTAGTCGAGGTATTAAAGCGCATTGTGAAGAGGTGCGTCTTGAGCCTTTTGTGGAAGATGTTTCAGCAGTGCTGACTATTGCCAGAAGCTTGTTCCACCATTGTGGCGCCAGGACAGAAAATATTAAATGAGCACTTCGATGAGCGAGTCTTGAGACCTTGTAACGACGACGGTGCCGGCCGAGGTAGTAGACCGAAATGCTTTTGTTGGGGCCTGGAATCGGACCATTGCTGGGCGTTAGCTCAGGGCAGTTCTCTTTACTGCTTTGTAGGCCAACTCCAGTGCCTTCAATCAGATAGCCTAACCTTTTCTTTAGTTTATTCAGTTTGTCTATTTTGATGCAATGCTTGTTGAAGTCACTGCTGGTATACGTTTGATTTCTCAAAGGCCCTCCATACGGGACACAGTGTAAAAACAACACACTGTTGAATAGTAGGCGAGTGTGTAGGATCGCCAAATGCTGCACTCGCACCGCAGCCCGATGTTTTGCACAACAAATATGTGTTGCTCTGAGGTGTACTGTGGTCACACACACGCATGTATACGCACGCACACGCATGTCTGCACACACGCACACACACACACACACTCACACAGCATGCCGTGACAGGTGTGGTGTGTGAGTCACACAGACCATTGCAGGTGAGTGAAGCAGAGGGAGGTTGTGTCAACACCTCTGGCCTCTCTGACAACACTCTCCCCTCTCACTGGAGGGCCAAACCATTCCCCATATAGGGGAATGCCCGGGAGTTTACACTATGAACACACAGTGGTGGGATGCGGGGCTAACTCAGAATGCTTCTATTTACCTCCTACTGCTCTCAAAGATGTTTGAAGTTGCTCTTCAAGGGAGAGGCCCCGGACATGTGCGGTCAGTCAGCCTGCAGTTAAGGGTGGTTAGGAGTGAGGCTGAGGGATTTTGGCATCATATTTTAATGTAGTAAGGCTTAGACTGAACCGTTTTGAGGCGCACTTCCTACACTTAACATTTTAGAGGCCTAAAATAACTTCCCTGGCTTATTCATTCAGGAAAATATTTCAAATACAGGTAAGTCACAAAAGGGTTAAAACACAAAATAACACATTTGTCAGTTGCGTTTTGGAAACTTAGTTAGTTAGTGTAAATCTAGCTGAAACTAGCTGAAGTGAATAGTCTCCTTCCCGGTTGTTTTGCCTTGCTTTGATCCGGCGGACGTTCTGGGTGCCTCTGGTATCACAAGAAGCAGGCCAGCAAGAGCAGGTTTGGCTTGCGGGCTCTCTCCCCACATGGGCGGCTTTTGGGAGCAAACTGCAGCCCTCCCGCACCCATTAGATCTCAGGGCTCACATCTACTCGCGCTCGCCGCAAGCATAGGTGTGTGATGTGATGTTGGGGGGGGGGGTCAGGATGAGAAGGAGTACTCGCATCAGCAGAAAGTTGTTTTTCTGTGGCCCGGAGAGTATACTGAATGTGGGTCGGGGGTGGAAGCAACAGGGAGGTCTGCAGGGTGGGGTGATTGGGGTAATGTGGGTGTTGTCTGGGAGAAAAGCATTGGCTAGGCCCTCCTATGTTTGTTTGTGAGTGAGGCGTAGCTGAGTTGAGAAGAATTTGCGAATGCTCGTATGTGTGTGTGTGTGTGTGTGTGTGTGCGTGCGTGCGTGTGTGTGTGTGTGTGTATGAGGTATTAATCTTCCTTGTCAGTGGAGCCCAGATGCAAGAACCTACCAGCAGCACATGCCCGGACTCAGCAGTCTGTTCATGGGCTCCGGGAGGCGAGCGTGGGACGCCGCTGGTTGTGCTGCTGGAGAGGGAAAGGAGAGGGTTGTGTGTGCGTGTGCGTGTGTGTGTGTGTGTGTGTGTGTGTGTGTGTGTGTGTGTGTGTATGTAGGTGGG
>JAODUK010000022.1:2321016-2334487 GCA_027564635.1 Typhlichthys eigenmanni
CCCAGTCTAGGGAATGGAAAAACAGAGATGTATACGAGAGTGAAGGAGCTGAGGAAATGGAGGGATGGAAACAGAAAGCAAGAAAGTAATGACTGAACCGATGGGTTAGCTAGATGAACAGGGGAGGCACTAACCGGGCGGAGAGAGGGGGAGGCACTAACCGGGAGGAGAGAGGGGGAGGCACTAAACGGGCGGAGAGAGGAGGAGAGCGGTGTTCTCAGCAGCGGAGAAGAGAGAGGTGGGTTTGCTGGCGAGAGTGGGATTCAGACGGCTGAGAGTGCGGCCAGCGGGATGGGCGGCTGTAGTTAAGATACGAGATGGAGGGGAAGCGGAGGGATTGTGGGATGGTTCTGTATGAGGGGGGGGGGGGTGGCCTGAAAAAAGAGGCAGAGGAGTAGGTGGAAGAGAGGGGGGGGTGGGGGGTGAATAGATAGTTGGCTGGAAAGAGAGGGGGGGAGGATGTATGGGGGGTGGGCGGGGGGGAACGAGTGCTGCTCAATCCCAGGAGACCGCACTCTACCTGCTCTCTGTGGCCGTCGCTATAACAACCAGCATGGCTGCCGCTGTCACAGCTTTATCCCCCTCTCTCCCTTTTCCCTCTCTCTATCTCTCTATCTCTCTATCTCTCTCTCCCTCCGTAGCATTCTCCTTCACTGCTCTCTTTCGTCTGGTTCTCCGGTTAACACCAGGATCTCATTCTGCCTCACGTTGTTCTTCCATTCACGGCGTATTCGTTTCTCATTCTAGATTTTGTGGCTGCTCACATTTGCCTTTTTCGTCAAAATTCTGCCCTCCTGTGTTTCTCTGCAGTTTTCTTTTTTCTTTTCTTGACGGCCTGTCTTACTATGTACAGTCCATCCATCTGCCCCCTCCCGTCATATTTTTCATTAAAGATATTAGATCCCCTGTACATTAGCGTGTGTGTGTGTGTGCGTGCGTGTGCGTGTGCGTGTGTGTGTGTGTGTACATGTTTTTCTAAATTAGAGAGCAGCAGCGCTGCCGTCTTTAAAACCACAAAGCATTCTGGGATCTCTGTGAGTTGGAGCCTTGCTATAAATATAAACCCCAGAAACAGGGCGCTTCCTTCCAACTTACAAGTGTGTGTGTGTGTGTGTGTGTGTGTGTGTGTGTGTTTGTATGTGCACAAACCTGCATGTTTGACACATTAAGAATCAGAGATTCTCTCTCGCGGCATTTTGATGCTGAGATGTTGATTTGAACGTTATCCGTTTTCACCCCATTATCCATTATGTGAGCGTGCGATCTACGCTCAGCACGTGAGACAGAGAAAATGCTGTGTAGGTGTCCTCCTTCTCTCTCTCTCTCTCTCTCTCTCTCTGTCTCTCTCGCTCTCTCTCTCTCTCCAGGTCTATACACCTCGCCCTGATGCGTTTCCCTTAACGACCGGGTAATTAGGTTAACGAAGGGGCCGGCCGGATGGGCGGGGACAAAGCAGCCCTGATGGGAATGTTGGAATGGTTTTGGTTCCTGGCAGCGTGTTGATAAGAGCGGGCCAATGCTGTGATAACAGCAGCCTTGACACACAGCACACTGGACCCCCACATATCAACACCCCCTGACGCATGGCCCCAATGTGACCCCTACACAGTCCTTATCTCGGTATCTGTCCTCTCTTCCTGCGAGCGAGAGAGATAGGTAAACAGGGAGTGAGAGAGAGAATTGTATACCTTGAAGGGCATTGTTGTATGTGTGTGTGGGTGGGTGCCTGTATGTTTATCATGGGACTATGGGTTGATCTCAGGATGTGCGTATTTATAGACACAGCCTCTGAGCGTTAAGAGGGGATGCTTCCTGTTTAATGCACAGAGGGGATGCTTTGTGTGTCCATTCAGAGTGTACGTGTGTGTGTGTGTGTGTGTGTGCGTGTGTGTGCGTGTGCATGTGCGCGTGTGTGTGACTAAGCATACATAGAGTAATCGAGAAAGCCAGGTGGGACACTTTACATTTGAGAGGCCTGTAGTGAAAAATTTATTAAGTGTTGTTCGTTTTCCAATGATTTAAATCAAAACATTTCTATAGAATTATACAATATGAATTCTGAGCACTTTGCTGTTTTGGCTTCAGTTTACTAAATGAACCGTGGATTGTGTGTGTGTGTGTGCGTGCATGTGCGCACGTGTGTGTGCGCCTGTGCGTTTGAATAATTTAGCCATTGTCCCAACAGAGGAGTGAACGAGGTCACCAGCTCATGCTAAAGCGTTTCCCTCTCTCACTGTCCATCTGTCCATCCTTCCACGCCACCTCCGCTTCACGTCTCATCCGTTGGGCCTGCTGTAAACAGGAGCTGGTTAGCAAGACTTCCCATGTGTGCAGGGCACGTCCCTGTCCACAAAGAACAGAGGAAGACGCACGCAAAAAAAAGCCACTGAAGTGTGTGTGTGTGTGTGCGTACGCGTACACGCGTGGACCCTCTCAGAACCTTTGAACCCCAGCGTTTAAAGGGCTGTTTCAAAGGCTGTTGCAGCTCGAACGATCTGCTGAGGTTAATGAGCTGTTTCTGTTTGTGTGAATGTTGTGTGTGTGTGTGCACGTGTGTAATAAACCTTTTTCTTATGTACACACAAGCACACACACACACACACACACACACACAAACATGCACGCACGCACGCACTCACACACACGCACACTCACACAAACACACGTATGCGCACACACACACACACACACACACACACACACAGTATTGCTGGTGCCCTAATCGAACACAGCAGGGCCCCGAGCCTCAAACGATGACTGACACCAGATATCAGATTGTCGCCGTGCAAGTGTGTGCATGTGTCTGCGTGTCTGCGTGTACATAAGAAAAAGGTTTATTGTGTCAGATGTAATCTTGTGATTCCAGATGGCCAGACACTGACGGCAGTGTTTGGCTTCATGACGGTATATGCTGTTATGTTTATTCATATACAATGAATCAGTAACCAGAATAGTTTAACACAATGTGGGCAGTCGTGTTGAGTGGCAATGAGGAAGAGATGGAGCCACATGCTTAGTACATTTACTGAATTAGGCCAAAAATAGACACGGTTATAAAATGTATATATAGGCCTTGTTTGATAATGGTATTGCTACTTGCTACTTACAGAAAACGACCTGTTCTTTTTACAACTACTATAACGTGCAAAATGAGCATTCATCTCTCTGGTCTGCCATGCTGTAGCGTAGACCATTTAAAAAAAAGATGTGAAAAGGGTGATATTTGGGGCAGATGTGGGTGAAAGTGATTGGAAATTGGGGAGATGTAGGAACAGGAGATTTGGAGGCAGTGAAAGGCAAAGAGGGTCAGAAGCAATCGTAGATGAGAGCGATACGAAAGCAGGGATGGTGGCCGGAGAGCACATCGGAGGGAAATGGATTGGCTGTTCTGGGTGGTTTGAAGGAAGGGAGGGAAGCTGGGAGAAGAGGGGTGCAGAATCTGTAAATATCTCCAGGCCTGGAAAACGATACGAGCATCTCTTCGCAAACGAACGAGAAGATGAGCCTGGCGAGCGCTGGCGAGAAATGGAGACAGGGCAGAGCGGATGGATGGAGGAGTAGGAGAGAAAATAAGCAGGCCTGAAAGGGCGGACAGCAGTGGGATAACAGGCCGGGGGTAAACGCCTCTAGAGAGTTTAGGGCCGCTGAGGCCGGATTAGGATTACCCAGACAGAGGAGGGGTGTAGCGGTATCATCTTTTATCAGGCACCGCGCACGTGCACGCACACACCCGCGTGCACACACGTCTGTTACGATAAATTGGCTTTCAGTGAACGGCGAGAGGTTAACAATCATTTATTCACTGTTGTCTACAATGAAAAGCAAACAGCACTTAACGGTGGTTCAAATGATAAGCACCTTGTGGGGAACGTGTCATTACCGATGATTACAACTCACACCGTAGCACAGAGGTAATCAACTTTATATTTCAGCAAATTGTTTTCTTAAACACAATCATTCTGCCACTTCTAATGGTCACTACAGAGAGTGTGTGTCCATCATTGCACAAATGGGAAAAACTGACCTATTTATTCAGTCTGAAAGACCCACTGGTGGGCTATTAAAATGCAGCCAAATCTGCTGGCAATGAACAACATCTCTATATCTAGGTCGTATCTTGATATAGTATGAATTTGTTATTTAAATAACATCAGAGTATGGCTACGAGGTCCAGCATGTATCGACATTGTTGATAACATCTCTAAGAACATCCCATTTCATTACATTTCCTAATAAGCCTGGAGAAAAACGGCATTCAGCCCTATCAGTGTGCCTTATTAGTTTGCAGGTTGTTAAGAGTCCTGACCCATGGCTCTTTAAGCAGGCTTTTATTTACTTTGGCCACTGTCTAATGATAAATTCCTCATTAGTTGCTAATTGCATCTTGAGTTGTGCTCCATTAAGGAACAGTCCATATGTCAAGCTAGCCTGCTGCTTAGCCTAGCTCAGCCAGAGCTATCCTCCAGCACTGTCTACAGTATACACGGCAGAAATCACTGCCAGATCCCAGTAGCTGTGGCATTAGAACAGGTCAGGGAGACTACATTACGTAATGTATCAATCAACTGTACGGTGGTGTGGACAGTGACTTGGCCGGCGAACACTGGCTGACAGTGTGACCTGGAAACTGTTCAAGATATGGGATTGGCTATCGTGCCAAAGTCAATCAAGCAAAAGGACGGAGCCAATAGACCATACCGAGGTCAGCTGCTAGAGCAAATTGTCTTTGTGTGTGTGTGCGTGTGTGTGTTGCCCAACCTTTTGACCCATGACCTGCCCAAAAATAATTACGACCCAAGTATTGAATCACTTCTTAATGCATTCTTTTGTTATTATATTACATTTATATCAGCAGTACATAAAAAACATAAAAATATAAAGTAGAGATCAAATAAACAGCACAAAATATCAAAGATAATCAAACATTAGAAAAAACCAATACAAATAGAATTGCTATAAAAGACCCTTCTCCCCCCTTTAAACCAACAACAACCAAACAAGCATCATCTTGTGACTCTATGGGGGTTTCCACCCCACAGTTTGAAAAACAACGCATTAGACACACACACACATACACAACAACACACACCCGAAGGCGCATCTTTCCTTCCCAGATTGAATTACAGAGGGGCTGATTGGATTTTTCTCCCCCGCAAAAGTGAGAAAAACACTCTCGTTCTGTGTGTGCCCCCTGTTTCACTCTGCAAGTAGCCACCCGTTTATCTTTGTCTCAAGCCTCCCTCCATTCCTTGCTCACTCATTCCCCGGTGATGTCTGTTTATACCCATCTTCTCCAAATATTTCCCTTTCACAAGTAATCTTTCATTTTCTTTCGCCACTTCCCTTGTTCATGGGGTCTGTGTGTGTACGCTATGTCATGTGACCTGTGCCGCTCGTTATGAGCCTCTCGGCATTGTGAGCCGCGTTGCTGTGGCAAACAGGATTCTCCTCAGCTTCTGTGTGTGTCTGTGTGTGCGCGCGCGCGTGTGTGTGTGTGTGTGTGTGTGTCTCTCTCTCTCTGTCTGGCCCGTCAATTCTGGGCTTGGAGTAGGCCATTGATTAGTGTTCTGGAGTGCCTCTCTCTCTCTCTCTCTCTCTCTCTCTCTCTATCTCTCTCTCTCTCTCTCTCTCTCTCTCTCTCTATCTCTCTCTCTCTCTCCCTCTCTATCTCTCTCTCTCACTCTATCTCTATCTCTCTCTCTCACTCTATCTCTATCTCTCTCTCCCTCTCTATCTCTATCTCCCTCTCTCTCTCTATCTCTCTCTCTCTCTCTCTCTCTCTCCCATCTCTGCCTCACACACAGGGTCACAGTAGCACTGTAACTCACACTGATGTCTAAACAAACATACATATAAACCATGCACACGCGCACACACACACACACACGCACACACGCACACACACACACACACACACACACAGCCTGCACAGATACGAGCACCACCCTCCAAGCCTGGAGTCCCCCACATTGCCACCAATATTTATCATGAGCTCTCGGCCACCAGCCCTTCATGAATTTTTATTAAACAAAACTCTAAGCAGATTGATTTCGCACCGCCCGCTTTATTGCATTTTTATTTAATTCTTTCTCTCTCTGTCTCTCACTCCACCTCACCACTGCTCCCTCGCACCACCCCTTCTCTTTCACCTCTTCTCTCCTTCCCGTCGCTCTCTTCCACTGCATGCCCTCCCTTCTTCAGTTTTCAGGCCCTGGTTCCATTTCTTTCTCACTCTCTCTCTCATTTCCTCCAGCCTCATTTTCCTGCCAGGCTAGATTTATGCTGTTGTGTGTGGCTCTGAGGGAACTAGGTCTGTTTTTTGTCTGTTTGTCTGTCTGTTTGTTTGTTGTTCAGTTGCATGCAGTAATGCACAGTACATGAAACAGTACATGCACAGTGTGTGTCTTTCATATACACCGGTCATAGGTGAAGCATATAAGCGTCTATTTCTTATTTTCTATCTTTTTGACTGCTTTTACATCAGTTGTCACGTTAAAGGCCAGTCTGCACAATGCCACTCTTATGTCAGTTTGCAAATTGTAGCTATAATGTTATTTTATTTTATTTTGTTATTATTCTTTTTTTTTTTTTTTTTTGCAGTGCATCTTAGTTATGTGTTTTTTCCTATTTACTTAGTTGTGTCATGTACTGTTATGTATTTCCTATTGTGAAGCACTTTGATTTTTATCTGTGAAATGTGCTTTAAAAATACATTTTACTTACTTACTTACTTACTTACGTACTTACTAGGCTAACTATATAGGCTAGAGGAGTACCTATTGTATTTCTTAAACAGATAATGAATTGATGCTGGTGGCCTAAAGTGACATGTAGTGGTAGAAGGTCATTTCAAACCACTTAGCCAATTAGCAAAGAAAAAACAAAACATAAGTAATAGACCTACATAAATATGTAGGCTATTAAGCAATTAAATGGAATTAAATAAATTCTCAGATTGATATCTTACATTTATGCAAAATACAAAATATAAGGCTTTTCTTCCAGCCCATCAAACTTTAATCTATAGGATTAGGCTACTAAATTATGATTTAGGAACAATGGAATATGCCCCTATATGACAAATAACAAATGCTACCAACTGTGTTTTGCCTTTACCAGAGACATAACGCCCTTATGTGCGTATCAACTTTGTTTTTTTTTTTCTTCTTCTCTGTTTCCCAAACCTCACAACTTTTGGATTTTGGATCGCTCAAGTAAAACAGGTATTTGATTAAGGATTTGTTTAAAGCGAACATGGCCAATTGAACCCAGGCTATAATGATTTCTTCTTTTTTTTTCATGGTGCCACGGACATGCGGTCGTAACTTTGACGGGTCATTCGGGAAATCTACCTATTGTCAAGATGGGCAGTCCAACCATATTTTACCTAGTAGCCTACCTTTCTGCGACATCGCTGATCTCAAAATAACACCAAACATTGCATTTTTATTTTGCATCAAATCAGCCTCTGCATGCTAGTTTGCATCCATTTTCAAAATAATGATATGTAACGGAGTTGACCAGGAAAACACGGAGTTGTCTATCACCACGGAAATCTCAACCGTGCCGTTAAGGAGAAAAAAATAGACAACGAGCTGGGTTCACACAATGCAAAGTAAATAAAGAGCTGTACAGCTGCTTCCCCCCGGTTGGCATGGTTTTTATAACACGTTGCACTTCTCAAGGCAGGGGGGCCTAAATTGACAGGATACTTACGTATATCTCAATATCTGACAGTCATCTTTATTATGGGTGCTGCGGGTGCATGTAGCAAATAGACGCAGGTTGTCATGCAAGCAATGCGTGATTATTTATAAATAATCGCAGGCTTTTTGGTTACATAATCGCACAACGCCACATCGCGGTTTCCATTGCGATGTAGTTAATCGTGCAGCCCTAGTACAGTATTTAGTAAATATTATTTTATTACAGTCACAGCCAATCAATCTTTTTGTTTCAGTGGAACTGCTTTGAGCAAATGCAACCTTTCTGAACCCACGTTCATGACTTCAAAGCACTGTGCAGTGGCGGAGCCTTACGAGACCACGTGTGTGTGTCTGTTGCTCCTACTGACGCGGCTTGTAATTGACGGTGATTCCTACGCACACTTGGTACAGTGTGTGGCCAAGTGGATGGAAGTCTGGCAGTGTTCACGGCGCCTCCCGCTGTCCATCACCTGCTGTTGCTGTTGGCCTGTGCTGCTGTGGTGGTGTGAGCGCTGGCTGTTCCCCCCATAAAGCCAGAAGTGATGAGGCAGAGTCCGGCTCCCGCTGAGCGTAATGAGGCTCCCTGTGGCTCCACTGCGCCGTCCTGGGCCTCCTGCGTCTCTCCGCCCAGCACGGCTCGTGTTAGCACAGCGCCACGCACTCACTGCTGTGACACACACACACACACACACATGCACATACATGCACATGCATGCACAATAGCACACGTTCTACACACATAAACACACACACGCACACATACACACACACACATGCACAATAGCGCACACTTGCACACGCACACGCACACGCACACACACACCCCTTCGCTTGCTGTCTTTCTCTCTTCCTCTACTTTTTCCTTCTGGCATTTCCTCTCTTGCTCAGTATCTCGTCTTTTGGGGCTTTCTCCTATTTCTTCCCAGAGCCCCTCCTTTTCGCTCCCCTTGTATCTCCTGTGCTCCCCCCCCCCCTCTCTCTCTCTCTCTCTCTCTCTCTTTCTCTCTCTCTTTCTCTCTCCCCCCTCCCCCCCTCCATGAGCCCTAGGTGCCCCCACCCCCCTTCCCTTCTCAGCAGGAGTGCTGTGTAATTGGGCTGTTGTCAACAGCACATTAGCCAGGATTAGCGGTGTAGCGGCTCATGGCTAGCACCAACGCCCCCTCCGAACACACAGGCCAAATAGGGTCATAAACCGTAAGGGGGGGGGGGAGGGGGGGTGGAAACAGCAACTCAGCCAAACGATGCAGGTGCGTCTTAGTGTGCAGCACGTGTGTGTGTGTGTGTGTGTGTGTGTGCGTGTGTGCGTGTGTGTATGTGCAACAATAAAATGTGTTTTTCCCTTTGACGAGGAGCGCTTTATTGTTACTTGTCAGCAGAGGGGGGTTGGCATCGGGTGGGTGGGTACAGGGGGATGAGTGACACTGAGACACGGCAGTTGAGATGAAATCTCAAATCATCGCGCACGTCAGCCCGACCCACGGTGCACGTGAGGCGGCGCATGTGCACATGAGGTGACCTTGTTGTAACAGTGGCGGTGGGACTCCCGTGGACCGGACAGCCTCCGAGCTGACTGTCTGACAGCCTGCAGCTCTCTGTCTGCCGTTAGTCCTCTGTGTTGTGTCTGCCTGCTGTCTGTTACGCTCCTTCTTAGAGGCCTTGGTCTGGCAGGCCATGACGTGCACCCTACTCCACGTGGGTCTGGCACAATGTCTGCATGTCTGCTGGGGTTCAGATGAGCCGTCCTGGGTTTGATTCCCGACGTGGGCCCGCCTTAGTCCTTTAGCAAGTTGACTATCACTTAGTATAGTGGAATACAGTAGGTATAATTTCTCCTTCCCATGTCATGGATGTCTCTCTTTCTCTCTCTCTCTCTCTCTCTCTCTCTCTCTCTCTCTCTCTCTCTCTCTCTCTCTCTCTCTCTCTCTCTCTAACTCTCTCTCTCTCTTTCTCTCTCTCTATCTATCTCTCTTTCTCACATTTCTCCCTCTCTCTCTCTCTCTTTCTCTCTCTCTCTCTCTCTCTCTCTCTCTCTCTCTCTCTCTCTCTCACGTTCTCTTTGTGTCTCTCTGTCTCTGCAGATATATCCACAGCACTCTCCTGTGCTCCCAGCTTTGTTTTAAAAACACCGTTCCTTTTATTGCTGGGCCTGAGGCAAGCAGAGCTAGGCTAGGAGAGGGAGACGTTAGCATGGCTAGTTATGGAAATGAGCCCTCCATCACAATGCTCGACAGTATCTCCTGCACTCCCTGCCATTGGAATGAGGGTGATGGGTGACGGGAAGGGAGGAGGGGGAGAGAACAGATATACTGGGTCGGTATTGTTATTCTCTCCCAGTATTTATGATAAATTAATTAATTATGAATGAGCGAGTGTGTTAAGAAAAGGAGTTTTGTATTTTATTGGTCTTAACATAATTACAATTCCCTCTCCTTTTTCTTTTTAATGAGGGGACCGTGACCGCCTCTCAAAAGGGTTTTTATCACCTTCAATTTGTAAAAGAAAAGCTGATAAAAGGCTTTATAATGCTTTAATTTGGCATCGATTTGCATGAAACTCCCTCGGTAATTATCAAGTCACCCCTCCCCTCACTGGTGACAGCAACAGTAGATTGTGATAACGGGAGATGGGCTGGGGTGGTGTGGGGTTGGGGGTGGGAATGGGGTGGTGGGGTATCTTTTGCTTTCCATCTCCAGCTATTTCCATATCTCATCCCTCCGTCGTTCACGGGGAGAGGCGTGCGGTGATAGGAAACAGAAAAATCCTAAATCAAAGCACTCAATTATAGGGCTGCAGTAATTATGGGAGCCCTTGAATTGAAGTGCTCTCCGAGGAGAGATGGATAGATATATGGGTGATGTGTGGGGGTGGGGGGGGGGGGGGCAGAACAGATAGGTAAATAAATGAATATGCCACACAGAAATACAATGTAGCTCGGAGCCCCGAAGACGACATAAATACGCGCATTAATCGATAGGCCGCAAACCATCCCAATGCAATTAAAGGGGTATTGAGTAGACTGGCCTGTACGTGGACTGGAGAAGAGGTCTTAGCCAGGCCCTTGTGGGTCATAGGCCTGACCTGCGGCAAGGTTAATACCCCCCAGGTTCTCACTATAGTCTCTATCTTGTGTACGTCAAAAGGCTGGGGGTCAGTCCATAAAGGGACTGCAGTCTCTGTGGGGCCCTTGGCTGGTCAATAAGCTTGAATGAGTTCTATCAACTACCAGCGTGGAACCACTTCACTACCGCTAAGACTGTTAACGCTGTGTGGAGAGCATTGGGTTGCCTGGCATGAGGGAGCATAACTGTATTTCTATACAGTAGAACGCATGCTGTTAGAAAACGTTATGCAGCTGTTTTCACACAGCCTGATTTATTTTTTGACGATCTACTGTCCTTTTATTGTTATTTTTTCCCCCCTGAAAATGTGTTTACCGTGTGTTTCAAAATATAGTAGCAAAATCCTCCTGTTCTCTGCAGATAGCCAAACGTTTGTGTGGAGACATGTGTGCGTGTGTGTGTACGTGCATCGGTGCGTGTGCCAGCTTGTGATTGACTGGCACCAAATCCATCCGTACATTAACATGTGCAGGAAGTTTGTCACGGGCCCTCTGCTGTGCCAGAGCTCATTTGGGCCGATGTGAAATTCATCACAGATGTTCCTCTTTTCTCACCACTCCCGGCTTGGCTGCCAGAGACCGCTAACAAAAGACTTGTCTCCGCGCACAGATAAAAACCACACACCAGAAACTAACAGATTGTATTCACCCATTTTCAAAGATAATGCGCCATTAACAAGACGTTCGGATTAGACTCGGACTGCGGACGCATAGGTTGTGCGTTGGGCGTACAATGTAGAAGACATTGCAAGAGACATTGTGTCATTGTTCTAAGGGGAATGAACATGAATCATCTGACATTTATACTCTTAAGTGCCTCACTGTGTGTTTGTGTGGGCGTTCCCGGCATACATTTCAGTCCATATGCGCGGCTTATCATTTCTGCGTACAGTACAGTACATGTCGGTGTGTGTTAAAGTCAGTGGTAAATGGGCAAATGGATGGGCCCTGCCTATACCTATACAGCCCAGCGCCGGCCGGGGCCTGTGTTGGTGATTAATGAGCTGCTATCTGGGCTGACAGTGTCAGAGGGAGTGATGCAGCGGGCCTCTGATTTACCGGCTTCCATTCCCACTGGTGTGAAGTCAATCTCTGCGGAAGGTCAGCTGCCCCGCACGTGCACATTAGCGTCCTGTAATGCCCATCCGTCAGGCCAGGCCGGCACCAGGCGCGGAGGGGTGAGAGTGTGAAAATAGGGAGAATATCTGGAGACCACATCAGTGCAGTCTACCCCACGCGGTCTTGCTTGTAAGGGGGCACAGGTTGTAGCCATTATGCCTGGATGCTTTGAACAACAAGGGCCCCACACAAGCAAGAGAATATCGTGTTCACAAACATGGCAAATGGTCCGCGTACTGTTTAGTTAACATCCATCCATCCATCTATCCATCTTCTCCCGCTTAGTCGGGTCGCGGGGGCAGCAGCTCCAGCAAGGGACCCCAAACTTCCCTTTCCCGAGCCACTTTAGCAAGCTCTGACTGGGGGATACCGAGACGTTCCCAGGCCAGTGTGGAGATATCATCTCCCCACCTAGTTCTGGGTCTTCCCCGAGGCCTCCTCACCGGCCGGACGTGCCTCCGGACGTGCCTCCCAAGGGAGGCGCCCAGGGGGCATCCTAACTAGTTGCCCTTACCACCACAACTGTGTAGTTAACATGTGATATTTATTGCGTGGAGGTGGCCGAGGGCACGTCATTCTGTCTGGGGTGCAGTCTCCTGCGTTAGGATGAGGGGTAAGAATAAAGTCTGGCTCAAAGGACTGCACCCAGTTTTCACTCAGTAAAGGTTTCACACTGGAGGATAGAGGTCGAAATGAATCCCAATGATCTTCTGCAACATTGTAACGTAATAAATTAATTTAAATCAATAAATAAAGTAATTTAGTGAAGGAAGTTATTAAAATAACATTCTACATGCAGCTGACAATCGGTATTTTTGTAGTAATTTGCTGTTATGTCATTATCATGTTGTCCAGCCAACAGGAGAAATAGTATCCTATCTTTGACATTTTCCCTCTCCTGCCATGCCAGTCTGGGGTTCACCTCTTCTTATCTCACAGCTCTGTTCAGAGGATGCCAAGTCTGACTAAATACAGCCTGATTGATCTCCTGATTTAAGAAGCCTTTATCACAGTGAAGGGTACATATTGTCTGCATTTGTCATTCTCATATCACCCCAGTTTACAGAGATTGTTAGCTGTCCCTCTGTTCCCTCTATCCCTCTGTCCTGTATTTCTCAATGCCTTCTGTAAGTGTGTGTGTGTGGGAGGAGGAGGAGGAGGAGGAGGAGGGGTGGGGGTGTCTCTTGCTCCGTCTGCCTGTCGCTGGGCTCCTGAAGGACACCAGTGGAGGAAAGGAACATCTCCCTGCCTTTCTACTCCATTTCATATTCAAATCGGCTGCTGTCCACGAGTCCCCCGCAGCTCCATAGTGCCTTCCTGCAGTCGTCAAACTCACCAGTACTACTAGAAGTTCCCTCTCTTTCTCTGTCTCCCCCTGCGCACCCATTTTTTCATGTTTCCTAGAATTCAAATGTATCCCCTTCCCCTTTCTTCTTTCCCTCCCTCCCTCCCTCCCTCCCTCCCTCACCCCCCCCCCCCCACACACACACACACTGACTCCACACCACCCTTATTTTCTCCCCTCGTT
>JAODUK010000022.1:2349519-2361438 GCA_027564635.1 Typhlichthys eigenmanni
CCTCCAGATGTGTTAATCAGTACTCCCTGTTAACACATGATTCCCCCCATATGTCTTCTGCTGCACGAAGCTTCCACTGGAGAGCTGACAGTGTGTGTGTGTGTGTGTGCGTGTGTGTGTGTGTGTCTGAGCAAGCGAGCGTGCGCGCTATTGTGTGTGAGTGAGCGAGCATGCTATTGTGTGTGCACCCATTCTATCTTGTGTCTGTGTGTGTGTGCGCGTGTATGTATGTATGTGTGCGCGTGTGCAGGTACTGTATGTGTGCGTGTGTGTGTGTACGTATGGGTACACGTGCAGGTACACCGGACGCCCTTTTTCTTCCTCGTTCTCTTCTTGCTAGGTGAGTGCGTGCATCTGCGTGCGTGTGCTAAAACATCCACCAGGCTTGTGCGGCCTTTCTCCAAAGGCCTGCTGCACGTCGGTTCAAATCAGGCTCCTCTACCCATGAATGAACGCACTAATCCATGTGTGTATACCAGGGCATGCACTGCTAATGTGCGTGTACGTACGTGCGTCTCTGTGAGTGTGCGTGTGTGTGTGTGTGTGTAAGCGTGCTAATCCAGGGGAGGGCCCTGCCTAACACCCCATGAAAACACTCCATTCACCAGCAATTAGAGGCTGGGGCCCTGCTCTACTGGGACGGGATGAGAGAAGGAAGAGCAGAGAATGGAGTTTACCTCAGGGATGAGAGGAAGGACAGAGCTGCCTGGCCCGGCCCTAGAGGGAAGGAAGGGGGGGGGGGAAGTGAGGGAGGGGAGATAGATTTGGTGTAGTGAAGGAAGCAGGCTCCTTTGCCAATTCCTGACGGACACATTGTTTTATCGCTGCGAGATGGAGATAAAGTGGGTTTTATCGGCTTGATTTCGTGAGGAGCGCCAGTAAATACGTGAATTGGCATCCGGTGTGAATCCTGGCAGGTCATAATCCAAGGGGAGAGATTTCTCACAAACAGGGCTGCATAGAGCGGCTCTTATGAGTTAGCACGCTGGACAAGATCTCTATGCAAGGCGGCATCTTTCTTCCATTAGGAGCTCCACCGAGAGACAGTGTTTATCCCTGCCCCCTCTCTATCACAGTTGTTGTTTTATGTTGAGGTTATGTGTGCAAATCCGTCTGTATATGTGTTTTAAATGGCCATGTGTATTTATTCATGTGTGCCTTTGCCTTTGTAGAATACAGTGACCATTCATGTAAAACAGAGAATATGGCACGAAAAGACATCTGTGCTGGGCACAGAGCCTAAACTATCAACCAGGGAGACATTAGTGTGCATAATGTCTTGCCAGTACACTCAGTGAAAGAGCTTATAAACAACTACAAAGCAAAACTTGGTCAAGTCAACATGTGTCTGAAAATTGTCATGCATTTAGTTTCATTTATAGTCTTCCTGCTCTTCTTTTACCGACACGCTTATGTCTTTCTCATTAGTGCGCTCTCATTTACGGACTCAACTTCCCCTGTATTGTTTCTGTGGACTGGTGTAGGCATAGGTCATGTGTTGTGACTATAGTTGCCTGTTTGACTTGTCTCTGCCTCTTTCTCTGCCTCTTGTCCTGAGCTTCTTGACTGTGTCCAGCACACAAACTGGCGCGAGTGTTGAAGGTATGGTCGGTAATTCTTGCTAACTTTGAGCTCAAATCAAAACAGTATCGCGGCGCTGTTCTCTGTGAAGGCAGACGTGAAGGCAGACACGTTGAAATGCGATGTGAAGCAAAGCGTAGTGCTACGGCTGTTGATACGAGCGGTGTTCGCCACTTTGTTTATGTTACGATTTACAGAGCCAGGGTTGTGTAGAAGTATCAGATTCTTTTTTCAACACGCACAGAGAACGGTAAGCTAGCGAAATGCGAGGAGATATTTGTTGAGTTCAGTGGCGTGCAGTGCATAATTCTAGCCACCCTTCAGACTGGATGTCCAGATAAACTTTTCCTAATACTACACGTTTTTTTATCGGTGCCATCCCTAATTAATACTACACCACCTTCTCCCAGGAGAAAAAAGAAGGGGATCGAACTTTGAATCCGCGTTCTATTTTGATATTGTCAATTTGATTGGTCAGATATTCTGCCATAGGAAAAGCACTACATTTCATAAACAGCACACTTCATATTTTCAGGAGAATTGGTTGTATGTGGAGCGTACAGCTATGTCGTTTAAATAAAAAAATGTGTAGTTTTGATTGGCTAACAAAGACTGCTCCTTTCCTCTGACTGGAAATGTAGCGAGAACACACAGACATGAAGCTTATGTATCCTACTTCAGATGCGCATATACGTTTAAATTAATATATTGTGTAATGTTTAGGCTATTTGTGAAAATAAAATAAATGTTTTTGTCGTAAAAGTGTTTCATAAATTAAAAATAACATTCCTGTCTTACTTTGGTCACCCCGAAGAGCCTGACTGCATACCACAGGTTACATTTTACAAAAAGTGTATTAGCTTACATTTAGCTTGGCATAGCTGACTATACCTTTAACTACTGACTTCAGCTTCAACATACGTACAGTACAGTAGATGTGCACATGCTCAGTGCATGGCTTATAAGTGCAGGATCATCCGGATATGAGTAAAGAGACCAGCGTCGTCATCAAGGAAGCTGCTCAGCCAAAAACGTTATGTTCTCACAAACTATAATAGGCTATACAGTAGGTAAAAGACTGTAAATATTTCAAAAGAGAATCTTTACCCAGCTTCCTTTCTGCTTCTTACTCTCTCAACAAACAAACATTGATATTATGAGATACTGCTATGACTCAAAGCACTTTTTCAAACTGCTTTTTAAAATACATTTTCTTTTTATTTGCATATTTTCTCACTCGGGTTGTTGCATGTTAACCATTCTATGAACACAACCTAAGACTGAAATAGTTCAGTTGGCTATCTAAGGGCTTACTGTAGTTGTGATCCTTACATGTTTGGTGGTAAATAAATATAGCTGTTTATTGCACATGACTTGTAAAACAACGGCCCTTACACACGGTCTACCTCACTCTGGGACCTATTAAAATATAGCAATATTCCTGTCATGTGGGACCTGCCAGAAGTAGGCCCCCCACAAACTTCAGCTTCTGGCCAAACTTTAAGAAAACAGTCTGCAGATTTGTGTGTGTGCATGTGTGTGTATGGCGTTGCTTCCAATGTAAATAACATTAGAACATTGTGACCTCGCAATAGCAGCAGAAGATAATAAAAGTGGTGTAATAAAAATTAGAATAGACTAGAAAAAATATAAAATATATAAATAGAGTTAAAAACATGAAGCCTTTGTTCCTAATATTAATATGGAAAATGAAAGTGAAACATGTATTCTTAGTAGCCTTGGTGGTATTATAGCCTCTTGAACTCAAGGCCCGCAGACCGACCTATTGTTTTCATTCTGACCCTTATCAGTATACATTTACAGCATTTGGCAGACACTTTTATCCATAGCGCATGTAACACATTTGTCAACAGTCGGACAGGTCATACACCAGCAATTGTAAGCAAACAATATTATATTAGAATAATTACAGCAACTTCCATGTCAATACCAATACATCTAACAATTAGTTACTGGTCTAAATAACAAAGTACATGCATACAGTAAGATCTGAGGGAAGAGAAAAGGGCATTTGAAGAAGAAACTTGAGACAGGAGGGGTATTAAGGGGTAGAGAGGTCACTAGGTACGAAGGTGGATTGTAAAGAGGTGAATCTTCTTTTGTGTAAAATGGGTAATGTTTGTGCAGTCCTGACTGTTGCCAATTAGTTCAAATAATTCCATGACAGTACCAGCCTACAACACTGAGAGGTGCTGTGGCAAAAACACACGGACAAGTCCCACTCATTTATTCTTTAGTTTTTTTAACCTGCAGATGAGTTTCTCTTTTTCTGCCCACATGCTGCTCAACTACTATCCACATATATGTATTGCTTTGATTGTACTGTATGCTGTGCACGTGTGACAGCAATTGAAGTGCACAACTGTTCCCGGTGATAAAGGTTAAAAAGTCTCCACACAGACCTATGGCCTTTTTCCATTGCAAGAGCAGGTTCGGCTCGGCTCAGCTCGGCACGGCACGACTCCACACGGTCAGCCCAGCGCGGTTGAACGTTGCATTCCCATTACAACTGGGCTTACAGCTTAAAGGTGTGTCTTTAACTGAAGACGCGCTAATCTTGATCCTACACTAAGAAAAGATGCGTAATATGTCTGGGGAATATTAATACACATGGGCAGTATAACATGCTCTGTGGACCACACACACATGATAACATGCATGCGCGCTATAAAAACATACAGTATTTACATAGGGGGAAAAAAATCTAATTATAGTTATTACTTCATACTATAACACACCAAAAACTCTCTTTCACATTGTTGTTTAGGATTTAACTAGCAACGGTTTAATAGGGTATAAGAGTTTGTGGCCTATTATCAAGCCATGGGCCAAGGAGCATTAATTATATTAAGATTAAAGATAAGATTAGCTAAATATACATTTCTGAACTGGAAAATAGACAAACAGTAGAAACAAACTTGAAAACACATTCTAGCACATTCTAACAGTATGATTTCTCAAGTGAAAGCAATGTGATTCACGAAGAGAAAAGTGAAAAACGTTGCAGTAAGTGGCATGATGTGTGGGCAAACGTCTGTAGAAAAGGATAAATGTCAATAATAGGAAATAGAGAGTAGAAAAGTGCTGAACATTGTAACTATATAGCACTTCTATTGCTTTGAGTGAAAGAGCACTAATTCTTACGGGGCTAATGCCAAAAAAATATAGCATTGTTCTAAAGCATACATGCAGCACACATGCATGGAATGCATGCATGCACGTGAACACACTCGCAATGCAGTTTCAATAACACATGTACATGTAACACACACACACACACATGCCGTGGTAGACCACGGCTTGCATAACCATTGTTTCCGCCGAGCCAGGGGTGCCTTCAAATCATCGACAGGGGCCATAACCTTGAAAACTCAGGTTGAAAACATTTCCCCTACTTCTTTATCGCTATTTATGTTGACAGCGCCTTGGCTGCCTGGATCGTTCAATCTATCAAAGCGTTTCTGGCTGTTTCAAAACTGCTTCACTGGCTCTTAGAGAAACAAAAAAAAGTCCCTTTAAACATGAATGAAATAGTATTGCTTTTGAGCTCTCGGGTCTTTTTGCAGTATCCTCTCTTGCATCCACCCCACCCGCCTCATCTCTGCCAGCTTTAATTTTTAATGCTTGCTCCTGAATGGGTTTGTAATAAAGAATAGGTACTGTAAGTAGCATAAAATATTGATTTTGTACATTTCCTTATGAATTTTTATTCTGTGGAATGATTACATTTTTCATATTTTCTGCACTTGGGGACATTTCTGATGAATTCATCTCTGTTTATTGTGTGTGAGCACACAACTGGTGTTGCCAATTTGCGGGAATGAATTATGCAGCTGCTTGCTGTCTTGTGTGTGTGTGTTCATCTGTGTGTGTGTGTGTGTGTCTGTGTGTGTGCTCATGTGTGTGTGTTTGCTGTCATCTATCTAGGTGCGTCTCACTCTCTGCACTGAATTTTTAAGGCACAGATATCTGTTCGTCTGGCAATGGGAGGCAATGGGATGCCCTCTCAAACAATGCATTTAGGCTTTGGTAGTGTTGAAGTAGATGGAAATACAGTCAACACCATATACTGAATTTCTTGTTTAGTGATTATAATCACTAAGAAGAAATAGTCAACACTATACTGCATTTCTTCTTTAGTGATTATAATCACTAAAGAAGAAATGTGATGCTTATAAATAGGAAGGCAAATCTGAGAGAGTGTGCTGTCTTTCTGCTTCGCTCCCATCTGCTGCTATACTGAACATAGACTGGATCGCTATATAGCCTTCAGTATATAGTCAAGCACTGCTTTAAATCACTTTACCCCAGCCTGGAGACAGCTCTGTGTCATAACCCCGAACACACACACACACACACACGCACGCGCACACACACTCACACACATTAATGCACGCACTATGCCACACACAAGCACACGCATGCACTGTGTCATCTTCACCCTAAATATACACAAAGTACTGATATGTCATTCACAAACACGTGCGCGCGTACACACGCATGCACATGCAACACTACACACACACACGACTCACAATCCAATGTGTGATCTGTTCCGACCAATAATTATATAATTTAGAACAAATACCAAAAGCATTTCCAAGAGCATTCCGAAATGCATTCAATAGTGGGATGAGGAAACATTTGACATATGCTCTTGTTGGTGATTTTGAAAATTAGGTGGATATTATTTAGTTGTAAATTTGAAGGCATGGTCGAAACACATGCATGCCCAATGTGCACGATGGTGTGGAGCTATCACTGCACAGCACTGGCCTTTCTGGTAGAAAAGAAATGCATTGGAATCCATTCCCATGCATTGGAGTCCATTCCCATATGCAGTACTGAGAGGAAGACAAAACAGACTACAAAACACCTTCCTGACCATTTCAGACAGTGCTCTTCTCTGCCTTGATGTTAAAACTAATATTGAGCAGACACATGTCATATAAAGTATGTGTGTGTGTGTGTGTCGGGGCGAGGGGGGGGGGGGGGGTACGGGGGGAAGAAAACATACAATTTTATTGGTTTCAATGGGAACAGTAATTGTGCAGTGGTAGAAAGATCAAATATAACCATTTCACTTGTATGTGTGTGGTGTGTTTGAGGGTGGGGTGTTCATTTAAAACACCCCCCATGTGAAGCGTATGTGTTTTAAGAAGACCTTGAGCTTGAGTTTGAAGCAACCGGGTCGATGGCTGTTCAGGAATGCCGATGGTGATCAATGAGAATGGATTTAGCGTTGGGGTGGCGGTGTGGTGTCTGATGCTGCTGAAATAGACTTTATGAATATTAAACAAGCAGGGGGTCGATATAGGGGCAGTCGTCACGGGGACACAACGTGGGCGGATCCGGTTTGCGAGGCGAAGCGGTTTCTTTCACAATATGTAAGAGTGCGGTGTGTCCAACTGATATTCAATGCAAAGTAATTGGACATTTGTAATAAAGGCCTTCTGCTAATGGCACTTTAGTTATTCATCACCCAACCTACACACATGTTCCCTCACACGCATACGCACTCAAAATGCGTACCTCTCTTCTCGCGCTGCTGACGGAGACTGTGGGCATATGATGTGAGTGAGTAGTAAATAAATGAATAAGCAGACGAACCGGGTTTTACCGTACAAAGTGACCCCTCGCCTAATATCAGCCCAGCTTCTCTGCACCCCCAACACGTGAACTTGACGCCAGCTCAAGGGTACACCTGTATAATGATGAGGCGCATACATGTGTGTGAATAATATTAGGTCTATTAGGGAAACAAATTGGACTTGTGTTACCGTACTTGAGCTGAGTGTGGGGTGCTGTCACTAATGTGTTCTGACATGCTCCCCCAAGACCTAGGGGGAGGTTTTGTGCATTTGTTTATGGTTTCAGAGACATGTGTCCAGACTGCAGTGCTACCAGCAGCACTGGTTCTCTGATATATTACACCCCCCCCCCCCCCCCCAAATAAAAAATAAATTCACTATTTATGCCATAAAATACTATTTGCATTATAAAATTAACATACACACCAGTTCAAAATGCATTTTAGATACTATAACGACTCTACTCAATGCACATAAAATTAGTTCAGATGAACAGCTAACACCTCACATTTCTGTTCTGGCTAGTACTGCCTGTTTTATGTGTTTTTGCTCTTGGTCAAAAGGTTCAAATGATTTGGGTTTGACCTTGCTGGGTTGTGTGCCACTAACAACAAAACAACTCCATCTGCCAATTGGATGTAAATGCTGCCATTAATGAGAATTCTAACAAATGAACTAGGTGCCATGTGCTTCTTTGGTGGTGGACAGGCTTAGCCGTTTAGGAGGTCACAGGGGCACGGAAGCTTAGTCCCACCTCAGCCAACCAGCTTCACACCACTTGCTGTTAATCGGGTTTTATGCCTGTTGCTTTGTAACCTTTTTGAAAATCTAAAATCCAAGACGAAAACTTTGTGAGGAAGGGTCTAAAGGGAATTTGCATGAAGATCAAACACAGTTTTATGTAAGATTAATAAAAGATGGTGGTAACATTGGCTGGGCCACTCAGGAGGGCATGAGCAATCAGAGGATAATAGCTTTGTGAAAATCCAAAATAGGTCAATTTATGACCTTTGACCTTTACATCTGACCCCACCAAATTTAATGTTGAGACTCTCAGCTTTTTTTTTTACTTTTCACTGACTTGACATTTACCGAATAATAATAATAATAATAATAATAATAATAATAAGAGAACATACAATATAAATAGAATAAGGATTCGTCACCCCTTTGTGGCTAGTCCCTTGATGAAATCAAAATATTCCCATGATCCCTGCGGGGGTCCCAACCCCCACTTTGATAACTAGCCTACATTAGGCTTATAATAAAGTCAGTAAATAAAGTACCTGTAGTTCAGTCATGCCTGTTAACATTAACACAATATGATTCACCACAGTCGAAACATAGTTCCCAGGACTATTTAGTGATGAGTTTAAGGATGTCAGTTGTTTTTTGCCCAGGCTTGGAGTGCAGAGAGCTGAGACTCCAATGTTCTCCCTGTAATACCTTCTATCTGGACTGTCTACAGGGCAGCCTGCCAGCTCATAATCTAAGGCATTGCAATCCATTAGCCTGGAGAAGGACAGTGTCAACCCTGTGTGCATGCGTGTTTGTGTGTGTGTGTGTGTGTGTGTGTGTGTGCGTATGCCCCTGGGACAGTTTTCCTCACCTCCCCCCACCTCCCTCTACATACACATCTCTCACCTTCTGTCCCTCTATCACACACGCTCTCCCTGTTTTACCATCTTTCCTTCCCTATCCGTTTCTCTCCCTGCTTATCTCCTGTAGCGGAGAAGGGAGGTCAAAGTTCACGTTCTTGGCTCGTCACACCGAGGACCATGAACCACCAGTAAACAGTTCTTCCACAGCTGCTTTATTTTAGCTGTCACTCACTCCGAGTGTGTGTACAATTGTGTGTGTGCGTGTGTGCGCGTGTGTATGTGTGTGTGGGGGTGTCATGTGTGCATAGAAAAGTGTGCGTCTGTTTTTCCTGTTCCTCTTGCTGTCAGAGGAGAGATGCGCACTGACTCACCAACCAACAATGCTGCAAACACACATACAACACATGTCAATGCAAACACACAGACTACACACACACACACACACACGCACACACGCACACACACACACACACACACACACACTATTTTCAGCATCTCCAAATGGTCAAGCAGACCATGAAGTCTCCCTACGGAGACTAGCCCCGACACACACACACGCACGCACGCACACACACACACAGGACCTCGTGCTGCAGTTTAGAGTGCATGTGTCCATATGTGTCCATATGTGTCCATATACTGTACATGTATAGGAAAGATTGTGTTTCTCCTAACCTTCCTTCTTGGCTGTGTATGTGTGATTTACCTTTCTGGGGTCTGTGTTGTCGTTCTGTGTGTGTGTGTGTGTGTGTGTGTGCGTGTGCGTGTGTGTGTATGTGTGTGTGCGCGCTTGTGTGTCTGATAGGTCCAAGGCCGTCTGTATACTGTGTGCAGATAAATGTAACAGGGCCATGTTGGAGATGGAGGGAGCTGTCAGACCTGAATTAGATGTTAAATCTTTTGGACAAAATGTATTGTGTTCAGAATTTATCATGCACCGTTTCCCGCCCATTGATGTATGCCGTGGCAGTCATGTGTGTGTGTGTGTGTGTGTGTGTGTGTGCGTGTGTGTGTGTGTGTGCCATAAAGGTCCAGTCAGGATGTGCTGTCTGAGAGAAACATGATGAATTCTTGTGATATCTTTCTCTCACCGCTGACTTCTTTCCCCATGTCTCTTTGCCCTCTCTGTCTCTCTCCCCTACTTAATTTGTTCATCGCAGACATTTAAATCTGCGCAGAATATCTCCACGGTTATCCTGCGCTGCGTGCCTCTCAGCCAGGCAGTGCTCCAGCCCGGCTCTGTTACACATATCTGTCTTCCCTCACATATTTAGATTAGGCCGAAGGTATAAAGCATAGATCCCTCCTCCAGTGGCTAAAGTTCCCCTTCTATTCCTCTCCCTCTCAATCCATCACGTCTCAGCCCATCACTCCCACTGCGCTCTGCATGCTCTCGCGCCAGCATGTCTGTCTGCTGACTGTGGGCCGGTATGTCTGTCCATCTAACTGCTCTTTATCTGCTAACTGCAAATCCAGCTACAGTACAGCCCTGTCCTCCCAAACTTAACTGTTGCTGCACTTTTGTTTGTTTCTTTGGATGTTTCGAAATGTTCTCATGAGATATCTATATATTTTATTATTATTTTATGTTTTTTTTCTGTTTAGATTTTGGTGGTGAGCTGGGTCTAGTAAATCATAAAGAGCTAGGCTACCTTCGACATTAAATTATGAATCCTAGACAGTTTCAATTCAATATGAATTCAGATGGTTTTGCGACATTGTGTGCACTATGATTACAGTTGTTGAATGGACTCCATAACACTAATCTAGTCCTGCAGCGTGGGTAGCTTTTAGTTAGGCATCCACTACAAAGATAACTATTAGGATTAGAATGGGCCTTCCCAAGTGAAAGCCACAGCATGGAATTGGACCATTTGGATTTATTGATACAGCTGTGATTTTGTGCCAATGTGTACCTCCATCTACACTAGTGGAATGAAACAGGAAGGCCTGCTTCCTGTTTCACCATTGACAAGCTATGCCTCAAGTGATTTCTGCAGCTGCAATGGGGGGGGGGGGGGGAGTATTCTGAAAGCCTTATTGCTGTTATTGTACATATTGGGAACAGAAGGTGTTACCATTATGCTAATGTGTTCATTGCACAAAATAATCAAAAAAGAATATGAACTATAAAAGAATTGCCATGAAATACCATGAGTACACATTTGTAAATAATTCCAAGAGCTTCAGTTAAAGTGTCTTGTGACTCCAGTGGGTCTAGAGACCAACAGCAGATGCATACATAGAGGCATACACATCCTCACGTTGTGTGTGGAACAATGCGGCGAGGGTTTGGAGGTTGGAGCAGGGCATGCTGGTCCCAGTGAGAAGCTGGATGCAGCAATTAACAGAGATGAAAGACACCAGACTGCCTAGTGAATAATTAAGACTGGCTTATTGAGCAGGGAAGGGCTTTGGGGGGACTCATCTTTAGATGTGTGTTACGCGTGTGCGCCTGTACAGTATGCACGTTTATGTGCCTGGTTGCGAAAAGCACTGCTCAGGTGAAGCTGTTTTAATGAACATCTGGTTGTGTGGTATCATGCATTGATTTGGCTACATGTGTAGCCAAATCAATGCATGATAGAGTGAAGTGAAGAGGTGATAAATTCACAATTAAAATTGAGAAATTGTGGGAGGGAACTTTTTTTTTTTGGAAATAACATTTGGTTACCTTGCACAAGAAAGAGTAAAAATAAACAACAAATGTATAATTTGTATAAAGTTTTTGTTGTAATGTCAAAGTGTACAATATGTTGTACACTATACACACTGTACATGTCAGCCAATCTACACGGGAAAGAAACATGAAAGAACAAGGGAACAGCCCAGAACAAATTCACATCAAACTTTTACTTAATATTGTAGGCAGCTAACTGAAATGAGCACATGAAGCCAGTATCGTGAGATACTGTATGCTGCAGAAAATGGGGATAGGTTGAGAGCTTGAAGCGAACACAGGAATTCTCCCAGGGGTGTTCTGGCCAAATGTATTTACAGTATCTCACAAAAGTGAGTACACCCCTCACATATTTGCAAATATGTGAACATATCTTTTCATGTAACAACAATGAAGAAATTACACTTTTCTGCAATGTAAAGTAGTGATTGTACAGCTTGTAGAA
>JAODUK010000022.1:2369184-2381795 GCA_027564635.1 Typhlichthys eigenmanni
GCAGTCATTCCCTAGACCCTGCACTACACTGGACTGAAAAGGGGAGATGAGGAGAAAGATGCTCGCTAATGTCTTTCACAATAATGGCGAGCAGAGGCTCGTACCCATTCCTCCATGTCCCTGTCCACCCACAAAGGAGGGTATGCGCCTAGCAGGCCGTGACGCTCGCGGCTTGCCTTGACTGTTCCCACAGCATGGGCTGACACCGGCTGACATGTAGCCGCTAGCCCGGGGGAGGGGGGGCCAGGCCAGGCTGGCGGAGCCGACCCATCCCCTGGTCCCATCGCTCTTAATGGGACATTGGCGCACATCAAGCTAGCACGCTAGCATCTCAGACAGCGGGCTAATCAAGTCAGACTTACATTGGTCAGTATTGACCTGATGATTATGATACGCATATTAATTATGGGAAAGATTTTTGAGTGGTCTTAGAATACTTTTTATTCAGTCTATCCCAGATTTGGGTGACTCACACACATAAACACACAGAGACAGACACACACACACACACAAACACACATACTATGTGCACCGACAGTTCCATGTTCCAAGTGCTGTATGGGGTTGGCGCGTTCCAACATGGTTTGGACGTCACCAAAAGCTCCCGGTGGCTCCAATTATGTGCCGTGTTTTCTCAAGTCAGCTACCGATCGCTCCTCAAGAGCCACGCAGCTCGCTCAGCGTCGGCCCGGGCCAGCTTGCGCATTACTGTATCCATCCAAGACAGGCTGGCTTGGCTCATGGAGGAGAGGGGGAGTGTTTCAGGGTGTGTGTTTGCGCGTCGTTTGTTTGCGTTAGCATTTGCGTGTGTTTTATGTTGCGCACAGACATTGGCAAGCACGCTATAGCGTGCCTCCTCACATACATCATGGCTGCAGGTGCGTGCGTGCAGGCTGTGAGTCCGTGCACGTGTGTGCATGTGTGAGAGGCAGCACGCAAGGGCATCCCGCTTGTCCAGACAGCATGACCGAGGGAAAGAAGATCCTCGTTTTCCGCGGGTCCTCGGGGGAGATGGGGGGTGGGGGGTGGGGGGGGGGGGGGGTAAGAGGAGAGCAGCCTATGGCTTCTATACACACACACACAGGCTGGATGACATTGAAAAGCCTGGGGCCAACTCCACACAACACAGCTGCTTACTGCCACAGTAAATCTCTAGGATGACTGTCACACAGACACACACATGCTTTTAAGTGAGCATGTGTGTGTGTGTGGGTGCAAGTAGTGGCGCAGAGCTGTCCTAGGTTGGGTAATAGCTCCTGGCCTGTCAGAGCATGGCAGAAGCTGTCCAAAAATCTGTCAACAGCCCACTTACTCCAAAACCAGTGAAGACTACGACCCGTACTTACGGGATTTCAGCAGTTTTCCTTTTTTTTTTCTTCGAAATACTTTAACTGATATACGTTCTCATAGTCACATGCACGCACTTTCACTGTAACTCGGAGTACAATTTACAGTGTCATATGCTGGCTTCTGTGGGATGACCTCCATGGGAACTAATGGAATGGCTTGGGACTCGCGAGAGAGCTCTGTGAGGAACTAGCAGAGCTCATAATGAGAAAACTGTAAAGGACAAATTGTCATGAGGCGATGAGAAGATATACCTTGTAAGGCGCTTTGCATTCAGTCCAGATTAGCTGTTATAACTCACCGATGTGACAAGTTAGAGAAGGGATTTCGTCCTCTATTTAGCCAATTACATTTCGCTTCTATTCCTATTGTCAAAATACTGTAGGATTCTGCACTTCTCATCTTTCATCTGATCTGTACAACGTCTCCTATATGAAGCTGGGACACCGTGTGAACAATGGATAAAAGTGTGCTGCCTCTGTGCATATTAAGATTTACATAACAAGCGGTGTGATTGCATCTTATGTAAGTCATGTAACTTTTTCCTAATGAGTGTGAGAACTCATAATGCCTTCAAAGTGGTATACAGTATGTGTGTGTTTATGTGTGTATGACCTCATGTCATTAAACGATGTAACAATGTAATGTCTTTTCCAAGCCTCTCTCTTTTTCAAACACTCCCCCTCTAGGCCCCCTCTAGGTCCGGGCGAAAGTACGAACGTGGCGCGAGAAGTTAATCTTGAGCACAAACCCTGAACAGAGGCTGTAACTCAATACCAACCGCTTGTGGGAGGCAACTGTGTCCTCATCTCACAGAATTAATTCAAGTTGTCCACTTATGAGGGATGAGATTAAAATGTAGTTGGCCCTGATTAAACCCCAGAACATAGTAGGAGGGTGAACGATCTGTATGTGTGTGTGTCTGTGTGTGTCTGCGTGTGCGTGTCTGTGTGTGTGTCCTGTAAATAACGCCGCGTGAGCACAGGGTGGGGGCTGAGATTCCTACGCAGGGCTTATTGGAGATGATTACTCTCATAAAGCCCCTACACCCTAAATTGTCCCGCCCCCTCCCCCTTCCCATCTGCAAGCTAAACACACTTAATCAAGCGCAGGTGTGTCCCAATGTGTTTGCAGACACACAGTGTCTCCTGGAATGGAGCGAGACACATCGGTGGCCTTTAGCGACGTAGCGACCAGGCTAAGGAATGATGGACATATAGAATTATGAAATAAAGAATGTCTTCTCTTCTCTTCTCTTCTCTCCTCTCCTCTCCTCTTCTTCTATAATTCAGTGCAGGATAAGACAGTGTTGGCAAGCTATGAGTTAATTCAGTTACAGATAACAATCTCTGTCTCCATCACTCCATGATTGATGGGTAGTGTTTGTCTGTGTGTGTCTGTGCGCGTGTGCGTGTTATTGTGTGTGTGTGTTTACACATGCACGTGTGGCCGTGGCTGTGTATACGAGTGAAAGACAATGTAAGGGACGGACGTGTTTAAATGTGTGTGGCCATGAATGCACGTGCATGAGGTGTGTGTAAGTGAGAGTGGACGGATGGAAGGGGGGAGTGGTATCTACCAGTAGAGAACAATGGCTTTTAAATGAATCTGGGAGCTCGTAAATCACACAAAGAGAGAGCCCAAATGCAGCGCTGATTGCCTGGACGTCAGAGTCTGCTGAACGAAAGCCCCAGCGAGACACCTTGTTAACGCCTGAACAAAACGCCTCCATTAGGAACCAATGGCCTACTTATGCAAATTATTCTGCATACACACACTCCCTCCACGCGCATGTTCTGTCCTTGGGAGCCACATTCAGTCAGTCAGTCAGTCAGTCAGTCAGTCAGTTGGGACAAATGCATATAAATCAAAGCACAGTAGCACACACACTTCCAATACATATTCATCAGCCTTTGGGATTCTGTTAAGTTTTCTTAACCGTTTTTGCAATTATAATGTTCAACACAGTGATGGAAATCTGTAATTGAATCCTGTTCTGAACCTGGTGCTCAAATATTCATAAAATAAATGACATTTCCTAACACATTTAAAGGGAAAAACACTTTTGGGAAGTGTGTCAAAAAGATTTGATGTTTAGTACATGGTAGTAAACACATGGTTAGTGCCTACCTTTCTTTTACACCTCATCCAGCTAGTATATAATTAAGAAAAGGCTTGATAAAGACATGAGCGTATGTGTTAATGCTAAGCAGTTGTAAATCATTAGACGCATGCTTCATTATGGTGTGTGTGTGTGTGTGTGTGTGTGTGTTGTCTCAGCGTGTGAGAGGCGGGTGCTGTAATTACAGGTATAATAATAATATAATAATAATAATAATAAACTTTATTTGTATAGCACCTTTCATACACAATGTGCAACTCAACGTGCTTTACAGTTAAAAACATTTGAACAAAGTATGTGCGGAGAAAACATGCAATTAGAGTTGTAGAGGAGGAATCTGGTCCACTTTATGAGCTGCTGGACAGTGGCAGGGCAAAGAGAGGCTTCCAGGGTTATTCGCTCCTCATCTGACTCCCCTTTTCCTCTCTTTTTCTCCCTCTCACCTACGAGCTCCTCTTCTCTCTTCTCTGCTGTGCTTCTCGGGGGAGGTGGTGTTGTGCGGTTCCCAGGCTTACTGTGTGAGCTTTAGCAGGGACAACTGCCGTTGACCCAGGGTCATCAGTGAGGACCCCGGGTCGGCCCATTTGGCCACGCCAAGCAGCCTAGCTGATGGGCCCAAGGTCGGACGTGAAAGGTCAGAGGTCAGGACCTCCTGGTTAGAGCCTGCTTGTCCCACCTGCCTTCTTACATGCAGAGGAAACTAAAGTGAGACAAGGGGAACAGAGTGAGCAAGTGTAGGCACACATGTAAACAGGTGTCTATGGGTGCTCTTTACCCCGTTCCCTCGTGTGCAAATGTGCGCATGCACACGCACGCACACACACACACACACACGCGCGCACACACACACGCACACACACACGATATCACACACAATAATATCTTTGTTAGCATACCATGTCAAAAATGTCACAGAACATGGCAAAACAAATTAAAAAATAATAACAACATTGTAATTATTCAGCAATGAAAACAACCCCCACCCCACCCTTATATCTCTCTTTATTATAGTGTGTAATGTGGTGGCACATGAGCGCTTTAGGAGCGAGGCCCAGACCTGCTACCCAGACTCTCAGGTTAGTTAGGCTGGGCTTTGTGGGCAGACTGTGTGGCTAGGACTGCCCTCTTGCTAGACCGACCTGTCCCTGTAAAATAACATGTATACTGTACACACACACACACACACACACACATACACACATTGACAGTCATATCATAGTTTTGATATGAATGTTCGAAATAATATATCATTGTATTTCCACAGTCCATGTTTCTACATATTACTATACAATTTTGGTCATAGATCCTTGAATAAACTGTCATTGTACTTTAACTTAGGCATTACACAGATATGGTCATGTTTAGTCATGTCTATAGGTCACGTCTGGTGGGGTTTATAAATGAAGCATAACTGTGACATAGCCTTTTATAGCCAATAGAATCCTGGGAGACATGAATACCGCTTCAAACTTCAAAGCCCTTTATTAGCAGCACATAGTATAATCATTTAGCAGATGCTACTTCATCCTGAGGGTTCAAAAGCAGGAAGGTGCTTACACATCTTGCTCAAGGACTCCAGACCATCAGCCTATCCTGTGCTAATGGAAAGGGCTTCTCGTCAGGTCTGCACAGGGGGCTCTGGGGAGCAGTGATATGCTGAGACAGACATGGCTTGCTACAGACAATTTCTGTAGCGCTCCTTTTGAGCGCTGCATTTATCTGCACACCGTGGTGTTGAGCCACTCTTCAAGACTACCTGAGCAAATAAGTCGCACACCCTCCTGATACGCCCCCTCGCTTACAATTGCTCAACAATATCAATGTGTGTTTATTTGACATGCATCCTGTATTTATGTCCCTGTTTGGGCTGTGTGTTTCTAGCTCTGAGCAGTATTTGAAATAAATACATCTAATTACATGTAAAAGCTTTATCCTGTGTTGCCAGTGAATCACCTTCGAACTCTTGAATACACCAAGGTTTTAGAAAAACCCTGCAAAGCCATGGCCGCGGCGTGACCTTTGACCTGCGGCATGTGACCCATTGCCCACTGTAGCGTCAGATGTCATTGTGTTCCAAGAGACCCCCCCCCCCCCACACCCAGGTGGGGTGTAGGTGGGTCTCAGCTCAGTACGTGGCCCTGTGAAATACCAGGGAACGGTCAGTAAAATCCACAGTTGGTTCTCACTCTCTGTATTTATCTCTGACGCATGCACACACACACACACACACACACACACACACACAATATTTACAATACTGACTGTATTCTGTGACGGGTTGGAGGGGGCGTGGCTGACCTCGGCAGTCATAATTAAGAGCCTAGGAGGGCTAAAGCCTTTAGGCCCTTTAGGCCAACTGGGGCCCTGCCCAGACACACTCCCTCAGACTGCACTGTTTATCTTTCATTAGGAGACAATTATACGTCGCATCTCTCCCTCTCTCTGACTTTCTCTCGTGTCTCTGTGTGTGTGTGTGTGTGTGTGTGTGTGTGTGTGTTTTACCGTGTATGCCCGTGTGGGTGTACATAGTTGTGTGTCCAGTCCTGTGGTGCAACAATATTGATCTGTCCCTATAATCCTAATCACGTGTGTTGCATTATGCCTTGCGGGCACAACACTGTATAGGGAAGATGAAGGAACGATGAATATTAATACCGTAATAATGATAATATATATAAGATGCATAAAAGACTTATTGAGGGCACAGACCTGTCACTTCATATTTTATTCTGAAAAGCAACACACTAACAGAAACACAAATGTACTCTCACCTCACTGTTTATGTCTTTAAAGACAACTGTGCATGGTGTAGGGGTAGATAACGATGTTATCCTATACAGTGTGAATGCTAGGAGGATGAGTATGCGCCACTCGGTACCCAAGGTGGCCAGCAGGGGCATGAATCCTGTGTTTTCAAACAGACATTGGCTTCTCCTCGCATTTGTCAAATTCACCAAATGTCCTCGCATTTCGCTAGCTTACCGTTCTCTGTGCGTGCTGAAGAAATAACAGCCCTGGCTCTGTAAATAGGAACATGAACAAAGTGGTGAACACAGCTCAACAAAGTAGTACTACGCTTTGCATCGCAATGCATTTCAATGTGTGGGGCGGTGCTGTGGAGGGATATTATTCTGTTCTCAAAAATAACTAACCCTGCCTTTAATGAAATAACCCAACAAGCTATTACTCCCACTGACCTGGAATACAGTCCAGTCTCTATAGCTGTGTCCTGGTTGCTAAATCACACAACTATCATACCCCATGAGAGATAGCATGTTGGACTGCTCACTTTGCCCTCTCCATTTGCATCCGGAAGGGGAGAATGTGAGGTGAAATGTTTGCTATAAGTGGAGTATAGTGGAGGGCTGGTGTAAGACTGGGGAGGTGTGGGCGTGTATGACATGGTGAGGAGTAACCGGAAAGGAGGAGAATCTTCCAGTAAGAGCTGCTGCTCCCACAGCCGTGTGACATGACCGCATTGACAGAACAACAAGAAGTACATACAGTGGATCGAGGATGGGGGTGGGGATGTTCTGCTGGAAGTGTGGAACTCTGATTGTTTTGAGAATGTGAGAATGTGTTCGCTCTCATTTTTTTGTGGCAATCAGTTTACAAATAGTAATAATCCCAGTGAACAGAAATACCCCCCCCCCCTCCTTTCTCCAACCACACTCACACACACACACACACACACACACACAAGTGCACGTATTAACAAGTTCTCACATTCACAAAGACACTGATAGGAGTCGTTGGGTCTAGACAAGCCACCCCAGAGCGACAGAGTGGTAAACCAGTTAGTGACTACAGGGCACATCTGTGCACCACTGGTGCGAACAAGACAGCAAAACAAAGCACACGCACACGCACATGCACATGCACACACACACACACACACACTAAAGTAATGTAGGTTAGGTGTTTACATTCATGCTCTGCCTTATCTGATGTCATAATGGCTTCCCACATGGAGCCCACACATGGCCCGCTAAGCTTAGTGAGGTTAACAGCAACAGGGAGTGTTCATGAAGTGAAATAAAGAGGGAAGTCGCTCAGACTAACCATTATTTTAATGATCAGTTCATCTTTGTTTTGTTCAATTAATCTAGTCATAAATTAGGATAACGTGTAATGTTCATGAAGATAGCAAAACAGGCACCTTGAAATAGGTCCATATGCAAATAATTAAAATTAATTAATGTTTTAAATGAACGTACATTTAAGAAAATTGGTCTAATTGAAAATGGAACATTTTGTGTTGCCATATTAATCAATGATTCAATGAGTTATTAGTCATTTCTAGAAGGCACATGGATATACTATTGTAATGTTTCTTCTATCCACCATTGGATTTCATACTAAAACACACCACAGCGCTGGTCCGAGCCGTTCCTGTTCATATGTTTTCACAAGCCTTGGTACAATTGATCTCATGTCAGTGGACAATGTTCCAGCCAGGCTTGTAGATGTGTGGTACAATACAACCCAATGGAGCTTGAAAAAAAAATAGATATATAGATTTAGTTAATTATGGTAATACTTAAACAAGATGGAATATTTCATCCCAAACAGTGTGTGGTCTTTGAGGCAGGGAAACTAATCACTCAAGGGTTTTACTGAAGTTCAATATAATTTTCATCTGTTTTATAAAGTCGATTGTAAACACAGTTCTGTGGCGCATGGAGCCTCATCTGGACAGATGTTTCCACCTCCCTCATCCTCTTTGCTTCTCTCTCTATATGTCTCTCCTGCCCTGCTTTGCCTGTGTTTCTCGAACCGTCTGTCTAATTATCGCAAAGTTTTCATCCTGCCGTCCCTTCTCTCTCTGTTTCCCCCTCGCTCCCAACATTTCCTGCCAGAGCAGGAAGAGCCCCTCGGACAAACAACATATGCCCAAGTCCCTTCATCTAATAGGTATGCCTCTCTACCTCCCCCCCCCCCTCTCTCGCTCTCTCTCTCTCTCCCCCTCTCCCTCCCCCCCTCTCTCTCTCCCTCTCTCTCTCCCTCTCTCTCTGTCAGTTCAGCAGGCTATGTAAACACAAGGGGTGAACTGCAGCTGGCCTGGGACATGGGCTGTTAGTGTATGCATGTGTGCGTAGGTGTACATATTTGCAGATTTAGGTGTTTGCGCGGGCGTTTGTGTGTGTGTGCGCGCGTGTGTCATGATGTTAAGACCATGAGATATCCAGGGAATTGTGCACTAGGAGGCTCATGAAGTCTGGAGCTTGTGGGGGTATTGAATGGCTCATTAAGCCGCTCTGTGCGCGTGCATGCGTGCGTGCGTGCGTGCTTGTGTGTGTGTGCGTGCGTCTGTGCGTGTTATACATACAGCTGTGGATGGCAGACACTAACATGCAGTTTGCCGAGAGTAGGGAGTTGGAGAGACCTACCCAATCGAAGAGGGTGTAAATCAAAGTCGTACTGCCGACCGCTACCATAGGGCCAGTGTGTGTTTGACTGCGTGCTAATGCACAAGTGCGTATGTGCACGTCCAAGCTCTGCGCACAGTCCTACAGATCCGTGTTTGCAGAAGGAAATACCTCGACAGGCTTCTGGAACGCTCCACCAGGCACCGAGGTTCTCCCCCCCCTTCCCCGTCATTTCTTCCTTTGGTGTACTTGTAGGTATTATTTTACGCTCACACGCCCTTCCACCGGCTCGGGGCACCCTCGCTTTCCCTCGCCGCCTTACTGGTTTTTTGTGTAACCGCTCTGCCATTTTAGTTGCAAGAAATGTTGAAGTTTGTTGGGTGGGACGGGTGGGTTAAGGGGTGTAGAGAGGCCGGTGTAGGTTTCACTCTGTGACGCTCTGGCAGATATAAAGCAGTGTGTAAGAAATACCAGGCGTGCACTGTTTATATACGTTTACTTTTTGACCTCAATTCAATGGGTTCAATCAAATACTGTTAACATAATTTGTGTTTATCTTTATCGTGAATGATTGCTCATATCTGTTTATATACAGTACAGCGCACATGGGCACTCCTGTACCCTCTTATCAAGCTTCTGTCACTTTCCCTCTCTCTTGCCTCCCTCCCTTCTTCCAGACAATGGCGTTGACATGTTAACCGCACAGTGCAATGCTCGTATACGTTCTGGCGACAGATTTGTCAAGAGTCCCATAATGATGTCAGGCGACGCTGCACAGAACTCTCAAGGGCAGGAAGTGCTGCTCAAAGGCCACAGGAAGCGGGAAGTGACCAAGGATGAGCTGTGGGAAGTCACTTGCTTTTCGACCCCGCTGACACGTCAGAGGTCTTCATGAGACGATGGGCAGCAAAGATGATAACAAAACACATTACTACTGTAAATGCAAACGATGCAAAGAATAGCACAAAATACATGCCTCTATTTAGAAGAAAGAATCTTAGAAGAGAGAGGCAGACTAACTATAGAAAGGGTGATAACATCTATAACTATGTGTTGGGGCCAAATGGTCAAAGTCAACTCCAAGATTTAAAATTGAAATTAAGTGTTGGCTTGGCACCATTCCCTCAAAACTCCATGGAGGACTCTGTGTGCGTATGTCTGCGTGTGCGTGTGTGTGCGTGCGCGTGCGTGTGTGTCTGCATGTGTCTGCGTGTGCGTGTGTGTGCGTATGCGTGTGTGCGTGTGTGTGCGTGTGCGTGCGTGCGTGTCTCCATGTGGCTAACTCATGTCACTCTATACAGTATACTCCAGGACCAGAATGCTAGAGCTACTGACAGCAGGGACAACAGTGGAAACTGAGGTCCTGTGAGGTAGTGTGCAGCGAGAGCCGGGGGTGGAGAAGGGGTTGGGAGCTGGCCCTCTGCCAAGGCACATGCAGCTCTGTACTGTAGCTGCTGGATGTGGGCTGGAGGGGTGTCCTTCTACAGAGCCCCCACCCCCTCCAGGGAGGACACCGGTCTCCACTGAGGATCCACCGTCCCCTGTACCCTCTGTCACTGCTGCTGCCACCACTACACACATTCACACCCTCTCTCTCTCTCTCTCTCTCTCTCTCTCTCTCTCTCTCTCTCTCTCTCCCCCTCTCACCCGTTCACACACTCACTCATTCATTTACTTTGCAAGGAGACAGTGAGACAGGAGACAGAGAGACAGACAGGAGACAGAGAGACAGGAGATATAGAGACAGAGAGACAGAAGGAGCTTGTGTCAATTAAATGCTATGTGCTTATACCACAAATCACACACACATGTTCTGCCCCCCGTTTGCAGTGTAATCATCCTCATTACCTAATGAGACCCTACTGTACACACAAATACTCCCTCTATGCATCTGCATGTGTGCATACTATACAGTACAGTATAGCAGCTATGTACAGTGTGTACTGTGCTGTATATATCACTTTCTTGCTTTCCTTTGTTTATTTCTCTCACACAAACATATATTAAACATAGTCACATGACCGCACTAAATAGCACATGCCATAATAACCCCTCTCTCTCTCTCTCTCTCTCTCTCTCTCTCTCTCTCTCTCTCTCTCTCTCTCACACTCTCCCACACTCTCTCCCTCTCTCTCGCCCTCTCTCTCTCTCTCTAACTCTCTCCCTCTCTCTCTCCCTCTCTCTCCCTCTCTCTCTCCCTCTCTCTCTCCCTCTCTCTCTCTCCCTCTCTCTCCCTCTCTCTCTCCCTCTCTCTCTCACTCTCTCTCTCTCTCTCTCTCTCTCTCTCCCTCTCTCTCTCTCGTTCGCCCTGCCCCACTCATTGTGTGTGTATCCGTGCAGTGACATACATTGGATGGTACCGTAGTGTTTTATGACCCCTGTGTGTTGTGACAGTGTGAAAGCCACAGGAAGGAAAGGCCGCACTTCCTCTGATGCTCTCGCTGCTGTGGGCCGGAGGAGATAAGAACACACACACACAAACAAACTCACAGGCACGTGCACACAAGCACCCACACACACACACAAACAATCAGACAAATCACAGCACAGATCCATCACCTCGCCAATAGCAGGGGAAGCCAGCTCAATGGGTTCCGCCAGTGCTAACACCCCCCCCATTCCCCAGCCTTCAGCTTAGCACCCCTTCCCACCTCATCTGCGATCCAACTGCTAGTATTTGACCTCAGAGCGATAGGCAAATGCTAGTTCATATTGTTTAAAGTAAAAAAGAAAAAGAAACAGCCATTGCACAGAGTTGTTTCATCACAGCCTAGTGGTCCTACGGAAGATAGCCTCGCATTGGTGTACTACTGGCGTGAAGAAACTGTAATGAACTGTAATTATTAAAGAGCTCTCAGAAAATAAGTCTGTTGTTTAAGCGTACCTGTGTGTGTGTGAGACGGTGCGCAGGCTGACGTAAGCCCGTCTGTCTGATGATGCCCTCCTAATCCCCACAGCGATGTGTCATGAATATGGAGTTTAAGCCTCAAATCCCCGGGGATACGCAGGCTATAGATAGCTGCAAAGACGAACATGCGGGAGCAAGCCACGCCCAGCAAGGGCGCAGACACACCCACAAGCACACGCCTACTCCGCTTCACGTGACGTAAAGAGGGCCGAGCCAGAGAAGTTCCAGAAAATGCAGCTGGGGGTGAGACCAGGCCCTGCGATGGCGGGGCCTTAACAGGGCAATGCAGAGAAAACAAAATCCATGCACGGTCAAACGGGGCCGTAATATACGGTGGAACTACAATTAAGATATAAACCCACCTGATTTGTATCTGTGTGTGCACATGCGTACGGCTGGTCTGCGTCGGTACGCAGATGAGGGGTGTGGGGGGTGCAGGAGGCCCTCCTCTCGTTTTATTGGCGGTAATAGCGAAGGAGACAGATCCTCCAGGTTGAGACGTTGACCACGCGGTGACAGTGGCGTGGAACACACACGCAGCGGTACTTCGGCGCTAAAAGGCGTTAAGTGCAATCTAACACGCTCGCACTGTGGCTCCCAGGGACACACATACTGTACATGCACATGCACACACACACACACACACACACGCATGCATGCACACAAACACACACCCCACCACACCCCATAAGCTTGCCAACCCATATGGCTTGGGGATAATAAATGGAGCAGTCAGACACACATCTTCTCTGCTCCCCAGCCAGGCAAACCAAAGGAATGCACATCCAGCTCTCTCTCTCTCTCTCTCTCTCTCTCTCTCTCTCTCTCTCTCTCTCTCTCTCTCTCTCTCTCTCTCTCTGTCTCT
>JAODUK010000022.1:2381895-2400241 GCA_027564635.1 Typhlichthys eigenmanni
ACCACATCTGTCTCCCTGCCCTCCCAGTCAAGGACAGAGAAGGGCCAAAGCAGACGTGTATAGGACAGCTCGGCTCCTGTCGGGAGACAGAAAGAGCTTGTGTCAATTAAATGGTATGTGCTTATACCGCAAATCACACACACATGTTACCCTCTCCCCACCACCCTTATGCTCCTCCCCTCTCTAAAACCTAATGCTGTTTTGTTATCATCCTCATTACCTAATGAGACCCTACTGCAAACACACACACTCTCTCTCTCTCTCTCTCTCTCTCTCTCTCTCTCTCTCTCTCTCTCTGTCAATGAAACATGGCATCACACTTCACAAGGCAGAATAAGGCTGCTAATCGTATGAACCTCCACGTAGACCACACTGTCAACAGACAGCTTCGTTCTCACTACCACAACACCGTAAAGTCCATAATGCCACAGTAAGACTACCGTAGTGTGTATTATCAACAGGACAGTGAGTTCTGAATCAGACTGGCAGCTGGGGGAGGGGCCAAACCCCTTATTAGCTGCCTTCAATGTATCTACTTCACCTAATCTCTCACAATAACATAATCTCTTTAAAAGCACCACATCAAAATCCGACCTGCCTAAACTTCACACGTGATCGGGGTCAATCCCTAGCAATCCACCAGTGTAGGGTGCGTCAACACATACACACACACACACACGCACGCACGCACGCACACACGCACGTATTAAAGCCATTAGCTATGCTGTATATTTGTTACACTTTGCTGAGTAATTCACTGCCAGGCATCTGAGAAGATGGTGTGTATTTTGCAACGTGAGATGTGCATGTCTGCCTCAGGCTGGCACCAGTGAAGACCTTGTTCGCGCAGCTACAGCATACAGGCTAACCTGCAGCTTAACCGTGGCTGCTGATCCCAGGTCAGCTTTTATCCCTCCTTCGCCACCACTGCCTCTGTCCTATCTGACCCTGGTAGAGTGCAGCGCTGCTGTTTTTCCTTTTTGATGTTTTTCCATGCTGTCTCTCGCCTCCAAACCACTTGCAGATGTTGGCAGCGGGGAGCGCTGTGGCAACTCCAAACGAGGAAATCTAAAAAGAGATCAGGCTGTAAAATAAAAAATGAAGGCCCCGAGAACGGGAAGACTAGCGGAAAGACGAGCACACAGGCGGAACCAGAGTAGAAAGTGTGAAGAAGCACATGGGTAATTAGCAGAGAGAGAGATTGTTTTTCTTTTTTGGCCCTGGTTGTGTGATATCCTGCAGGTGTGTTTTAAAGAGCTATTCCTCGATTTGTAGCCAGAATTACCCCGGTGTTAAAATAAGGTGGTTGTTTTGGTTTGAAAATGACACCTGAGTGCTGAACTGCCAATACGCATTCGCCTACGGAGCTCATAGGCTTCACAGGAATGATTCTCCACCCTTCTATACAACCTGTCAAACATAAGACATATTTTTGTGGTGCTTGAGTATGGGAATATTGTACAAATGTATGTTTTGGTGGGAAGATGAGTGAATGGAGCTACAAATGTTTTACTTTATCTATCTATAATTTCTATTTTTTTATTTTGAGTCCGGTCCTACACCTGAATTTGTTGTATGTTGGTACAATGAAAATAAAGAAATCTTATCTTATCTTACATGGAGCACAATAACACAAAGGAATATATTTGTATACAAACTCACTAATAATGAAGATAATTATTTCGTGTTTTTTTTTTTGGCTGACGAGTTAGGGACTGTAAGAAAGGTGAGATTATTAAAAGGCACCTGAATAAAATGTTTTTACCGAGCCACTGTGACTGTTAAGTAGTTGATAATGGAGCCCCTTAACTTCCACATTATTTAAAACCACAATTTTGTATGGACATTTCCTATTGCTGTTTTATTGGAGGAAGAAAAAACTAAAAAACAACCAGACATAATGTAGGGCACAGGAATGACCCTTATACCCTATTCCAAGGTCTACTGGAAAATCATTTAGCAGGGATACAGAGTAAGTAGGCCTGAACCTGGCTATGTCCTGGAAGCTCCATGTTATAGGTCACTCCACCTGTTTGACAGGAAGTAGACCAGTCCCTTTGGTTTAGAAAGGAAGTGTGTTGGAAAATGCCACATCCTTCCCAAAGTTACAGAGCCCACTAAAGCATATAGTTCCAGACACCTCCCACAGACAACGAGAGATGGTGGGGGGAATAAAAGGAAGTAAGAAAGCAAGAGAGAGAGAGAGAGAGAGAGAGAGAGGCAGAGGGAGAAGGGGTGAGACAAGGATGCTGTCTGGGTGGGGGGTGGTTTGCAGTCATGCCAAGCCCTGTGCTATGATTGTAAAGATGATTGACCTGTCTTTCCCAGCTCTCCTTTTCCTACCTCTCTCTCCTGCACTTTATTTATTAATGGATCCATTCAATTATTTACCTCACATCCCATAGCTTCAAAAGACCGTCCCAGGTACACATGGCACAGTGCGTATTGTAAACAAGCATTCCATTAACACATTAAAAGCCTTTCAAAATCATGATACAGCTCACACCTTGAAACACCTGTGTATTCCCATGTTTTTTACATGTTTTGACGCAATAGAATCATATCCCCAAATATAACTTCTGCATCTGATGACCAGCCTGGATGTAATCTTCACACAACTGCAACAAAAGCATGAGAGAAGACCTCAATTGAGGCAGTGTTGTTGTAAGATATGGGTATATACAGACATGTCTATCTGTTTCATGTTTTAAAAGGAGATCAGGGCTTTTGAAATAAAACGTGTTGCTTCTTGAGCTGCGTTATAAACCCTGCGAGAACTGAGTGAGTCGTAATATATAATCAGTATATAGTATACAGTATATTGGTAAAATTATGATACGCATGTCTACAGATTATGGAAAATTACATTGTAATAATGTCTGGGTTGAAAGATATTTCAGCCAACTATTTCGTAAGTTAATTTATATTGAATAAAAAATATCTTTGTAGACAGATAAAAAAAAGTCTTGATTTTGTTCCACTGTGAGTCATTTTCTGTGCTGCCATGAGATTTTAGTGTTTTATTTTCCTTTCTGGTAGTTTGGATGTTAGAAATGATTGCCATTTCAATATTATTTTAGCCCTTCAATGCTGTTCATGTTTTATTAATGTATTATTTATTGTCGTATGTACTATTTGATTATTTTTCAGTGAACAATAATCAAGACAGTGGTGTGACATAAGCGGTATACTCCTTTAAAAGGCAAACACAATTGCGTCCAGTTTGCGGTGGAAGTTGACGCTTCCAAGGTATCATTGACCGCCCGGTGTCTGCTCTTATCGTCTCCCTCCGGCCTCATCCCTGCAGTGGCCAGACATGGATCAATCCCGCCCAGAATTGGGTTTCACATCCCGGAAGCAGGGATGTACACATGGGTCACTTTCATCGACGTACTGCGGCCACGGCCATAGGCATCCATCATACAGACCATGGTCTGCTTGTGACCATGAAGGTAAAGATTGCATCACCTACAACACATTGAGTTGAACCTGGTCTGTGTAAATCAACTAGTTTGCAATATTATGGTTACTAGTGTATATGTTGGCAGTGAATTAATATCACTGCACAATAACCCTATATGTTATAGGGCATATGTAGTTTATATATTTAATTGTGAATAGGATATAATGTAGTCACTATAGGAAGCATGCAAATTAGGATAGTATGCTTTTTTTTATTTACAGCATTTCATGGTATTACTATAAAATATATCTATAATATATATAATTATATCAATTATTACTATAAAATGTGATTATGATCTAATACAGAATTGTGCATGCCAGTCTGTGTGTATGCACACGCTCAGTCATGCGCTTATCTGCATATGTCTACATGTATACATTTGGTAGGTCAAAAATTAGCTTACTTAAAACTGGTAAACTGAAGACTGATCCTTGTAGAGACTTTATTTGACGAACATAAATGAATATACAGTTGTTGTGCAACCCAACCTGTACTGAACTGTATGAGAAACAGATGAATTGTTGTTTATGTATTTGTTGTCATACGCCTGTGTGTGCGTGTGTGTGTGTGTGTGTGCGTGTGTGCGTGTGTGCGTGTGTGCGTGTGTGTGTGTGTGTGTGCGCGATACATGCTGAGGATAATTAGCAGATGTGGTGATGCTGTCTTGTCTGAACCCCAGACAGGTTCAGGCTGGGCTGAAGATTGAAGGAGGGAAAACGAGGAAGAAATATACAAAACAAAAAAAAGATTGGTGCTGGAGATTGATTGCTGCTGACTCGGGCCCAACGCAGTGAGCACTAGGAGATCCAGCCGGTCTGAAGCACATACTGTATATATGCAGAAACAACAGACAGATATAATGAACACTTAGATGACACAAGAGGAACAAAGGAAACTGTGTGTGCATGCACAAGTGTGTTTGCGCAAACATGCACACGCACGCGCTCGTGCATGTGTGTGCATATTTGCATAACAGCCTAAATAGACGTAATACAATGCAATGAAATCAACATAACAGTGTATTTAATCTATTACAAGGTAATTAAACTAACAGCGAATGACATTACTAAACTGTGTAAATGTGGCCTCTCTATGCTTTAGCAGAGCCTTTAAAGAGGTCGGAATGGCTTCTTTTTTGTTTTTTATTGCGTATGCAGGGCTCTGGGCTGCTGCTGGTGCCACAAGCCGTACAGTGGGTGCAGGCTGGCTGCATGCAGATAGGATCTCTGCGGGGGGGCATGAATGTGTGATCGGAGACTAAAATCATTACAGTTTGCCTGGTCACTGTGTCCTTGGTCCTCCCATCCAGCTAAGCTCAGAGCTTCCTCCCTCTCTCTGTTTTGCACTGTTCCCGCTCTATATACGTACTGTATATTTCCACTGGCTCAGGCTGTCGATTTCTCTCGTGCATCGTTTGTCCCAAGATTGGGCTCCACGTCAGTGTGTGCTACTTTATGCCATGTAAATCTTTAAGGTAAAAGTAGTCTTAACTATGATAGTAGAGCACTGCATGCTGTCATCTCTGCACTTGTGGTTATGTTGCACGTGATGCAGGTATCCATACTGAGCCAGCAATAACGCAACACTATTGTGCACAATTCACACAACTGTTTGTGTGAATTGAATCAATGCTTAGAAATCAGGGTGTAAATCAGGGTACACCCAGCTGGGCAAAGAGGAATGCTACAATGAAGACCTTCCCCCACCCCCCCACCCCCCCACACACACAACCTTCCCCAATGGTTTGCTTTTGTGCTGTTCACAATATAGAGAGGGGAAACAAATACTTATATTTTTAACCCAAAAAATCTAAGTTGTATAGAGAGGAAAAAATATTACTTTTCTTAAAAAATGAAAAGTAAAAAAAAAAAAATCTTATAGTTATATTGGTGGACAATCTGTGAGTTATTTATTATATTATTATGGTAACCTATATCGTTCCAACCTCTTCTCTGACTGGCTCACCCCAGCTGCACTCGTGCCGTTAGGCTCCAGTAGCAATGGCCCCTCTCCCCCTCGGATAGAGAGAGAAAATGTAAACCAGACAGGCCTTTACCGGGTCTGATTGGTGGATTCCTTGCCTAGCGGTTTTGTCCTTGAGAATGTGCAGACACGAGGCAGATAATGTTCTGACACCAGAAACTCTAAACCCAGAGCAGCTCAACACTTACTCTATTCTCTTCGCTGTTCTATTGTCACACTATAGTCAAACATGTTAATTATATTTTAAGATGTTTTTTTTTAAGAACGTGTTTATTATTTACCTTGCGCCTCCACTCGGAGGATGCCATATTGCATGTCTGCACGTAGTGTTATAATCTATAGTTATATGGTTATAATACTGCCAGTGACTTAACACGTTTGAATTAGACCTATTAATTTGCCTCTGATTTACACCAACGGATTTACGAGATCGTGTAGGCTAGGACAGGTATCGGGGTCACAGCGTTCACAGGCCACAGCAACCCACACACATCCTTTATGAAAACAGCTAAGTATTGTCGAAAGTTAAAATTGTGTAACAGTAACCCAATTGGCCTATAAGCACGTTCATAACACAAAAAGATGATAATTTCACTCTTCGTGTAAAGTTTGAATCACTGCTCTGGCGTGTGCTCGGTGCAAGGTCAAATATCTCATTTTACCCTGGGCTCTAGCAATACGGGTTTTCTGCTAAAGTCAGCATGGCAGTACAGGCAACACAGGCCGGACTCGCGGAATCTCCCTGCAGCACTGCACGAACGGGCAGACCCGACTGGAGTCTAATAAAACAAGTGACTGGTAGTTTGCAAGCCAAGATCTGCATATACAGTCACTGTATCTATGATACAATTGCTTTAAGTATTCCTTTCCGCTGTGCATGCTATAACACTTAAAGGTGTGTTTAGAACATAGGCCTATATGCTAACCAACAAAGACTATATGCATCCTCTTAAAGTTTTATTGTCGTATTATCTGTTCGTCGTTTAGGCTAATCATAATTTATCGCACTAAGGTCACATGCCGGACAGAACAATATACAAAATATTTTTTCCTCAAGAATATAAAAAAATTCAGAGACGTGGTTATTGCCATTTCAATGACTTTAATAAGCAAAATAGGAAACAATTTCTTCCAAAAACAACCAAAAAATAAGACAAAACAGAAACCAGCCTGAATGGAACTACAACAGTTCAAATTTAGTTGTTTTACTCTTATTTATATAAACAGGATTGAAAATGTATCCCCTCATCGCAAAGTACATGGAATTGCTGAAAACAAAACAACAACCCGCTGCTGCAGTTTCAAATTGATTTCAACACAGTTGAATCAGTAACAAACCAAAGATTGTTAAATGCATGATTTTTCAACAATAGTTTCAAATGCAAGCACCATGCTTATTCGATATGGTTTGACAGTTAGTTAATTTAAATCATTAAAATAAAAACTTTAACTATGCATCTGGCCAGCAGAACCAGAATCATCAAATAATAATAAAACCGACAAAACAAGTATTATATAACATATACATAGTTTTCATTTTGAGGATTTGCACAGCCTGAATCCCCTTTTTTTAACTGACCGGCAGGAAAAAATCTGGAAAACATAGCGCTAAGATTTGTAGGCCTACATATTAAAAACTCGTGTGTGTGTGTGTGTGTGTGTGTGTTTATTTTTAATCGTTGAAACAATCTACCTGTTACCTCCACATCAACCGTCCTGAAACACACAAGGTAATCGTCAACTTTTTAAATGTTTTTCTAATTTATGAAAATATGTATTATTGTCCACAATAATATGCTACACGACCCTAAAATGTGTCAATTATAAAGAAAACTGAAAACGTATCTTGGGATAAGACTGGAGTTGCGCAAGAGAAGGCAACAATCCTCTCTGCATTTCTGCCAAGACAGCGACATTGCATTGATGATATGCTACAGAACATTTTCCCAAGTAACAGTTTTGTATACAGACTATATGTTAAACAGACAATTTTCAATGATTTGGTGAGTTCTCAATGGAGGTTATCAGTGGCCTATTCCTGTATAATCTACACACACACACACACACACACGTTTCTCATCACCCATAAAGCATACGATATGAATATGCCATAGCAATGCTATTTGTACTTTGCACTTGTTTTGGAATAGTTTGACACAATTATCTTAGTATGAGCTCCAAAAGGGAGGTTTGCACAAAATTCAAAATGAAAACTTATAAAATCATTATCCAAAAGTGCACTTGACACACAAAGTTTTTTGTATTTAAATGCAACTTAAAATGCCCACATCTGTCATTCCCCACGTGAAAAAAATATATAAATGAAAAAAATTCACAAAGAAAAAAAGAAGTTTAAACCAGCCTCCTCAATCTTGGTGTGTAGATTTGCGGTTGCATAATATTTACAAGCCTGAATGAACCCACACCGTGATAACTGCAGTCCTGCTGTCCCCGTTGCATTTATCTAACCCCCAAACTATATGAGAAGCGCAGATCAACGACATGCTCTTAATATACACTAGAAGATGAAAATACAAAATAGAAATTATTACCATACATGTCCAGCATGCAGGATTAATAGTTTAATGCAGATTTTTGTTTCAATATATATTCGAATATAACCAAGCAGGCAATAAATCAATGAGATGTTGCATAAAATGTATACCCAAACGAGGGGTTATTAGACATAAGTACAGTTTGCATAACGTGGAGTCTTGGTTGTGGAGAATCGCTCAGATTATGGGCCCACTTGTCGAATGAGTCACATAACTCTCGTCTGTGTGGTTGTGCAGGTCTACTTGTTTCATAACAATTCCATCAATTTGGCGAACACCATTGACAACTGCCTCGACGTCCCACACACTACTTACATATTATTAAAAGATGTAGCCTAAACGAGAAGAAAAAATGTTCATCGGCTGATCCTCTTCTTTGAAGAAAAGTCTCTTCACTACAAGCAACTAATCTACAAAGATGCTGCAACCGATCACATTCTACTTGCTCTTTGCATCTCAGTTGTCACGTTGATGTAGAGATGATTACGATATATGAGAATAGTATTTGATGGACGATAATTCTAATATGAATATATTTGTTACTGTTATTAGTATAACCATAAACAGTATTGGAGAGTGTTGATTATTTTCATTTGATCAGCGTCAGTTGTTGAGAATTGGAGGGGGAAAGAGTCCCAAGGAAAGTCTTACAACTCACATGAAATACTCCGGCGAAGACGGGTTGTCACTAGTGGAGCCAGCCTCGCGAAACCCGTTACTGGCCCCAGAGCCCGTCAGTTTCTCACACTTCAGTTTGTAGGCGTCCCTCTCGCGGGCCAGACGGTTGATCTCTGCCTTGAGCTGCTCAACCTGGTTTATGAGCTGGGTCTTCTCGTTCTCCAAAACGTGCTTCTGCTGCACTCGCTTGAAACGGCAGGACTGCGCGTATCCTCGGTTCTTCAGGGTTCTCCGTTTCTGCTTGAGGCGGATGACCTCGTCCTTGGTGAAGCCTCGCAGGTGTCTGTTGAGCTCCCTCACAGACATGGACACCAGCTGGTCGTCGGAGAAGCGGTCCTCCACGTTGATGCTTCCCCCGGAGCCGAGGTGGGCCGACTGGCTCAGGTGGCCGTGTGGGTGATGATGATGGTGTCGGTGATGATGAAGAGGTTGGTGGGACTCTGGAGACACGGGGGACGGGCTGTCGGGATCTTGGCTGTGGTGATGGTGGTGTTGGTTGTGTTGTTGGTTGTGTGTTCCCGGGTGCCCAGACAATTCGTCTGGGTGGTGAGTGATGCCTCCGGCATATGCGTGGTGGTGTTGCTGGGCATGGCCGTGATGGCTATGGTGGTGGTGGGGCCCCCTGTAGCCCTCGAAGTTGCCTTGCTGCTGCAACTGCTGTTGGACGTGGGGAGGTTGGGGGTGGCCATGGGCCGATGCTCCGATCAGGGCCTCCACCGCGTCTTCTGGAGTCAGGCTAAGTGTCTGCGGGTCTATCTGCTGGTGGTAGCCGCCGTTTGGCATCCAGTAGAGCTCCTCCAGGTGGTTCTTCTGTTCGGTGGGGCTGAAGCTGGGCGACGAGGGCACCGAGCTGCAGGGCGTACTGATGGGGGTGGATGACACGGAGCCCTGGGGTTGGAGACGGTTACACTGGCGCACACCAGCGCGCTCCAGCCCGGCCAGGCCTTCCTTCTTCACGTCGAACTTCATGAGGTCAAAATCGTTGACGTATTCCAGAGCCAGAGGGCTGTTGGGGAGCTCAGGGCCCATGTTCATCTCTGCACTCATGTTGTTGTCGCGACTCTTCTGCAGATACGCAAATGTGCTTGCGATCGTCGCAAAAACTGACTTGTTAATCAACGTCTCTTCTCTCCTTTCTTGTCTCATGCAATAGTTAGTTTGACTCCTCCACCTCTGTGCACTGGCTTGCTGGAGCATGAAACACTGAGTGATTGGTAGAAAAAAGAAAACGAAGAAAAGTAGGGGGAAACTTTGAGACTAATGCGCTGCAAACGACATCGGAATTTGCGTCATTTAGCCTACTTCTCTTGGGCTAATCTGGCACACAGACCAGAGCAGGAGGTATAAAGCAATGCGATTCAGTGCACAATTAAATCTCAGTCTCTTCAGTAGAAGTATATTCACAAAGAAAAAGCATCAATAATAAACCAAAAAGAAATACCAAGTCTTTAGCTTCAAACAGGCACCAGTCCTCCAATAAACTTCTTCACGGTAAGTCCTTTTTTTTCGCCAGGAAAATATTATAGCAAGCAAGCAGGGTGTTTGGGCGTCTGAATATCGCTGAGAAGCAGCTTTCCAGCTCTGCACCGCAGAGGTTCAGGCTTGCCTCTCTGACTCTCACTCACTCCCGAGTATCCAGCGGACTGCGCTTGCAGCCTGCCAGGGCTTTATCCTTATAGCGATGTGACGTAGCGCGGAAAGGCGTACACTGCTCTCCAATGGGAACGGGACTGTGCGCTGAAATAAAGGAAGAGAGGAGGGGACGTACTCTTGACAGATACAGGCAGTCAGCTGACAGACTCCCCTAAAAGCAGGGAGGGGGGGGGGGGGGGATAGAAATGTCTTCACTTAAGGAACATTACTCCATCGTTTACAGATCATGTTTAGCGCGCTGTTTCAACTCGTTTTATGACCATCGGAGATTTGCATGAGAGTTACGAAAACGAGGATTTTAAAATATATCAAAATTAAACATTTTTAAGTAAAACGTCATACACTGAAGGCATTGCAGAAAGGCAAAAGCGATTTCACGCAAAACAAAGATTTGAACCACTAATATATGCTACTATGTTGACAGTTATCACCAGCCTTTAATATTGCTTTTATCCCATTTGGGGAAAATAACTATACGGTGATATGAATTATTTAATGAATAATCAAATTGTCAGTCGCCATTTTGATGTTTTGAGTAGGCCTAGGCATTTTGACCTCTGTATAGCGTTTGCGAATAAAACTTTAATGGACTTTATCGAGAGCCCATTATGAAAAGGCTCGAGTGTTCAACAACAAAACTCGTCTTGCCTCCAGCAGTCCATTATGGAGCGTCACACCCAGGATTAATCTGAAAACAGGCTCAAGACTGCCCCTATGTGGGCAAGTACCACTACTATTAAGGTTTGTGAGATCTTGCTCAGATTTCGTGTTATGTCGTGTTAAGTTGATTTAATCACAACTTGGTGATTTCAACCAAATAAACGTGTCTATATTTTTATCTTGCAATATGATCACGGGTTACGTTCTATTTAATCAAATTATGTCAAAGTGTAGGCCTACATTTACAGGTATTCTATATACAAAAACAAATGGCATACAATATGTTTGCTTTACAATTTGCTTTATGTTAAACATTTTTCAAAATATTTCCTAGTAGAAAATGTCCTGCTTTCCTGAAAAAGGAAACTGTCTGTAAATGAGTCAATATTATATTAATTATAATTTAATTTCCACATCATATACAGCCGAGACTATGGGTTATTGATCAGCCTTGGTATTGACAGGAGCTCTCTAAAAATGCTTTCCGATAATTAAAGTGTTATTGTTTGTTTGAATTCTTACTAACCGGAGATGTGATGTAGCGCATCAACACGTTAGCCAAATCATTAGTCTTATATATGTATGATGATCTATTGTCTAAATATTGATATTTTAGTAGCCAACGTTATAGCATATGCCTAATGTAACAAATGTAAAACTGATATTTGAAAGGTACAATTTCGCAACATTATAGCATAGCAACATTATAGCATAGCATTTGATTGTGAATAATCCCCAAAATATAGTCTACAGCCATATTAACAAAGTATAATATTTAATAAACCTATATGAATAATGTAATAACAATTTACACGTTTCTGTAGTTCTAATGTGGTGGTTGTTGTTGTTGTTTTTATTATTATTATTATTATTATTATTATTATTATTATTATTATTATTATTATTATTATTATTGTTTCTATTTCATTTTGTCAAAATATATACATACTAAATTATGTAAGTGGTTTTTTTTAACTATTGTAACCAAACGTCCAATGTCTATTCTGGCATAATAAAATTTTTCGACAGAGGATGGACGAAAACATTCATCATTATACCTGAACCTGAATAAAAATAGACTTTGCCGTACCTTACCACCATGACCTTACAACACTGAATAGCCGATAGGCTACCGATGAACAAACTAGATGCTCTTGCATTTATATTTACAGTAAACGGCTATAGGGCATGCACACATAATGTACCGCCGTTCACACACACACACACGCACCGCGTTCGCGCGCCCACACACACAGACACACAGACACACACACACACACACACACACACACACACATAATTCCATTTATACATAGGCTAAATACATACATACAAGAAGCTGCTGGTTTCTGTGATGTCGACCCGGCGGCGTTCCCATTAGGCTCTAGCCCGAGTCCACTGTCTAATAGATCCAGGCAGGGCTGACGACGACGCTCCCCCTTTGGTAATAACGGCCTGTAATGGAGACACGAGATGTAAAAAGCGTCCATGTCAGCACCATATCGGTGGTTAATGATCTATTAAGTGATCCATGTGCTTATGGACAGCGAAAAAAAAGTGTTGATGCATGCTTATTCGACCCTAATGAGAGTCCCATCCTACGGATTTTGGGAATGAATAACAGAAATAAAATCACCTTTAAATTGTTAGGCTACATTTAACAGTTGACAAGGTGCTGCATGCCATGGCACACGGAGACGCGCTTCCGTCTGCTCACAACGCGCACCTTGCCGGCGGGAGCACCAGGCCACCTGCCTGCTGATCTTTTAACATATCGGGGCCTACGATGTGTTTATGGACGAGACGTGATGCCGACCCAAGACATGGATTAACATTCAGCTCCACGCCTGCATAAACCTATGCATGCATTCATTGTTATGCCCTCTGTATTTGGGTGGATTTCATGCGCAGAGCTTGGATATTATTTTTTTTCATTTTGGGGATATCCTGTTTGAAACACGTTGCGCCAATGAATTTCAAGAAGCATTTCACTCATTTGTTCCTGAAAAACAACATATAAACTACATCTGAGGTACTACACATGTTGTTTTTCAGTCTCTTTCGTTTTCCATGCCTATACTACCAATTCGAGTGGCCTTTTCTAAAATAGTGTCAAATCAAATTCCTTGAAATGCCGCTGAACAAAAGAAAAAGAGAAAGAAACGTGACACAATAGGCACATGCGAAGAACAGTACAGTGATGGAGATTGAAAGGGGCTCTTTTGGAAGTATATCTGTGATAAGCTGTGATCACGACGAGACTCAGGGTTGAGCTTTGACGCGCGCAAGAGAGCTGGAATTGGACGGCGCCTATAGCTTGTGTAAAACATCCCCGATGTTGCCTTCCAAAGTGACTGACTATTTTGATTAGAGCAGTGCCGTCTAACAGTTTTATAAGTACTATAAGTTGCAGAATAAAAAAGAGAAGCACGTATATAGCCTACTGTTACGCAAAACACAGACTTTCATTTTCAAACAATTGTTCATACATTTCCGTTTCAGTTTAACGGTTTGAAAAACTGCTATTTTTAGCAGCACTATTAAAGTGGCATAAACAACTGTTGAACTACTAGCCAATGCCCAGTGTGTATGTATGTATTAGAGAAGAATTTTCCTTCTCTTCAAATTCTGATTTGAGCTGATGATGGTGATGCCAGATGACCTACTGTACAGCATAACCTGTTATATTTACCGTTTGAATAAATTGGTAGACTTAGAAAGCTATAGCCATAGCTATAGAAAATCAAATTCCCCAGATAATATTACGTTTCTATAGCCTTATAATGTAATTTATAATCCCTTGTTGTTATTGTTTTTATTACCTTGATTCATTTACAACTAATTAATAGGCTTCGTCTTGCTAACGCCAAAGCATTTAACCATAACAAAAAACAAACATACATAAACTGAAAACAATAAACAACTAGATTGCCTACGTTTTTTTGAGAAAGTGATAGGACTGCGTTATTTCTACTGTAGGCCTAAAACGGCCCTGGGAAATCTATTTATTAAATATGAACAAAATAGCAATATCACTATTCTTTAAGAGCAACATATCAAACAGCATCATTCTAACACAATATTTTATCTGCAAAACTGTCACCGTGACTGTGGCTGGCGACAATACGAACGCGGGTGCTGTGTGGGACTCAGGAGTGTGAGAGCACTTGTGTTTGCAGTTACAGTTCCAAGTTATTCCCTATGATAGGGCGCCTCTGGTGGTGTCTTTGCATATCGCAATTTATAAGTGCCTTGTGGATGTGTGCTACTTAATCTGTATTGCTTTTGGTTAACATTTTCAAAATGGTAACCCTTCTCTTTATGTGTGTGTGTGTGTGTGTGTGCGTGTGTGTGTGTGTGTGTGTGAGGGAGAGAGAGAGAGAGAGAGAGAGAGAGAGAGAGAGAGAGAGAGATAAACAGCTAGCTATAAAGTGAGGGAGGGAGAGAAGAATGAAGGTAGTGAAAGAGCTGTATAAAATATTGCTGGCCAAGGAATAATTGTAGGCCGTTTCTGAGATTAGATGTTTCTGATTGACATGCTATAAATATAACAACAAATGAATGTCAGTAGGCACTGTACTGGCTTAATCCCAGAAGAAAAATAATAATAAATCATTTTTTTGTTGTGGTCATTTCATTAATGTAAATTGCTATGGTACTGTATGTACAATTGTTTGGCTTCTGTCCAGTTGGCTCCTTGCTGATGCTTATGAATAGCTTTGAATGGTATCATGAACTATGGTTGAGAAGCCACAGATAAAAGTTGACACAGGAATCGAGCATCAGACTTACTTGACATACTGTAATTACAGCTCACCTCCGCCTGTTAATGGTGATTAGAATCTGAAAGAGAATAACTCTCCCCTGCTTATTGCTTTAATAGCCTATTGAAAATCATCCACACTAGTAAGTGTAACTGCACCCTAAAATATGTTTTGTGAGCTGTAAGTGATAGGATTGAAGTGTTATGAAACAAAGTGCTGGTGTAAATATTGACAAAATTCCAGTTTTTATAAAAATCGCCATTTTATGGGCTGAAAACGGATCTACACATCATATCTGTTAAAAATGACGCTATGGGGACCTGGCTGGTTTACAGCCGTCCGTCCACTCATACGTCATCAAATTCAAACGTTATTGTTAATGGGGTCCCCCTCTCAGCCCCTCCCCTCGCTCAGCTCCTTGATGCAAGTTGTGTGGTGTGGAGTCAGGCTCACAGCTGGGGTGCAGTTACACTTTAATATACTGAATTGATATCCTGACCCCACCCCCCTTGGGTAGAATGGTGGCAAAATGTATGGTAGGAAACACATTCTCTTTCACATTAAAATATATCTGAATCACATGCTGAGGACCCACCTGCAATTCACAACATAGCCTGCATGCTTTTACTGAGAGAACATGAGCTGCATCACATTATATATTATTCTGGTAAATGTGTGTAATCCGTCCACACTGTGTAAAGATCAGATACACAATGTTAAGATAAGGTAATTAAGATGGGGCTCTGTTTAAGAAGTGGGTGTATCTGTATACCGCAGTGTTCCAGAGACTTCCACATTAAGGCTTATGACATAAGACAGGGTGTGTGTGTGTGTGGCCATGATTGATCTAAGGGTGGGTGTGCAAGCTAGAGCCGACCAGGCGAAATACTCCTCTGTTCTTCTCCTTTCTCACCTCTCCTCTCCTCTCTTCTCCTCTCCTCTCCCCCTTTCCCTCCTCTCCTCCTCTCCTCTCCTCTCCCCATTTCTCTCCTCTCCTCCTCTCCTATTCTCTCCCCCTTTCCCTCCTCTCCTCCTCTCCTCTGCTCGCCTCTCCTCTTCTCGTCCCACATCTCTCCCCTTCATTGCTCTCCTCTCCTTTCCTCCTCTTTCCCCCTTTTCTCTCCTGTCTTCCTATTCTCTTCTTCCCCTCCCGTTCTCCGATTCCCTTTACACTCCTCTTCTCTCCTCTCCTCTCCTCTTCTCTCCTCTGTTACATTCTCCTCACCACCTAGTGCCACTAACCCCCCCCCCCACCCCCCCACCCCCCACAGACACACACACACAGACTCTCTCTCTCTCTTCCTCTCTCTCTCTTTCTCTCTCTCTCCATCCTCCCTCATTCACTGGCGACCCCCCCCCCCCGCCTCTCCTCTCTCTCACCCCTCTCTCTCAGCCCTCTCCCCTGGCCCGGCCCTGGCCGTGGCCCTGCCCACCCTGGGTCATTTATCATTGGCCGGGAGGGGAGCCCCCAGGCCTGCAGGCCCTTGTCAGCCCCTGCAATCGCCTCTTTGTGGTTCCCAGCAAACAAGTGTCGGATCAGCAAAAGTCTATTAAAGCCTGGTGGGCCTTTCTCAGCCAATTGGGCTCGGGTCACTGAGCTGCTCTCCTCGCTGCTCCGAGAGCTCTTTGTGTTGTCGACGTGCACTGACACAGATCCCCACAAGATTAATGATTTTTAGCAGCCGTTTGGGTCTCAGTCGCAGGCTCCCCTCTCTCCTCCACGTGCTTTGCTCCTTTCTCCTCCTTCCTTTGCTCATTTTATCCTTCTTTCCTTTAACCTATTTCTTCCACCACTCTTTCATTGTCTCCATCTGGTGATATCCCGCCCTTTTCCTCTCTGCGCTTACTTCTCGCTTTACATCCCACTCAGCGTCAGCCGTTCGTGTCTCTGTTGGTAATGCCTGATGCCTCACTGGATTTGATGGGGAGATGAGTCGGCTGCTGTTGTCGCTCTCTCTCTCTCTCTCCTGATTAACCTGAGGCATGTTTGGAGAGGGTGTGTGCATCTGTGGTGTGCAGTTGTGGCCACAAGGGGGCAGGGTGAGGGAAAGTGGGTCCCCGTAAATACACATAATTTGCTGTACTATGCTGTACTGCCTGGGCATATGCGTGTGCTCTAAACCCTCTTAACAGAGGGATGAGGCAAAACACAAGATATTCTGTGTGTTTACAACACCCTGGCCAATGCAGGGCCTTAAAATGCCAAGATACTATGCTATTGCAGGCCCCTATAGTGTACAGCACAAGCCACAGCTTTAATATAGTCCACATAAACATTGCAAGAGACTAAAGCAAGCCTCAAGAGACAAAGAGCAATTTGAAATCTCCCAGCCACACAGGAGTTCCATGTTGCCATGTCCTGGGTGTTGTTTCCAGTAATTACTGCAGGTTAAGTGCACGTCCTGCGGCCCAGTGGAAGCTGCTCTATGCCTCACCTGGGACTTGACTCAGCAGACTACAGGTCGTCCGACCACTTCGCTGACCACTTGACCACGCCCTGATCTACTCTAAACCCACAGAATGGGCGCTTGCTGCCAGGCAGTGTCCAGCCGTCTGCCTTCACATTAGATAACTGTGTGTATTCATCCAGCGATAAGGCATGCACTTTTAAAATACACACACAAACATGGGTTGATTCCATGGACTGCCGTCTAATCCCAGGAAGATGTCAAAACAGATGTGCACATTCACTGAGACAAGAGCAGTCCTTTGAAGGGAAGTCTCGGTTTAGTTATACTCTAACAATTTCTTACATGAATTCTCAGGTTCATCTGTTTCCTCGCGTTATCATCTGGTTTTGGGCTTTGCACGAGAATGCAAAACAAGATGTCTCTGACGACATCAACCTTTTTTTCCCCTCAGTCCTGTCGGAATTCAAAGCTTCAGCTTGAAGACGGCATAACTGTAAGACTCTGATGTATGGATATTTCCCTGCTCCCACTCTGTCATGAATATTGCTGCTTCATGCTGGCATTTCCGGAGCTTTCTGGCGGCGAGCGTCAGGTTCATTCCCCATAATGTAAGCATCCTTTAGCTTAGCATACCTGCTCCTTTAGAAGTAATTGTGCTCACAGTGAAGGTGCTGGCGGGTGCAGGCAAGGCAGTGATACCGTCTGTGTGAGTGTCTGTGTTAGAAGGGGATGGATGAGCCCAGCCTGCCGCCCTGTCCGTCCCCCTGCCCTGTTTCCCCCTGATTAATATACTGTGTGTGTGTGTGTGTTTGTATTTGTATGTGCGTCTCAGTGCAAATGGTTATAGATGGGGCAAGACCATCACACTGGCAGCCTGAATCATTACTCACACACACACACACACACACACACACACACACACACACACACACACACACACACGGAGAGACCTGAGGCCAAGGAACCCCCTAACATCCTCCTCCCTTGCAAAGCCGTGTACGCGCATGTGCGCGCGCACACACACACACACACACACACACACACACACACACACACACACACACACACGTCAGAGAGCCAGCACATCCCCAGGTTATTCATTTCTAAGCAGAGTGCCTGGCATTTCACCATGTCTACCTCCCTGCTTTATTAACACACTGAGCTCAGGGTTCCCTC
>JAODUK010000022.1:2419652-2440112 GCA_027564635.1 Typhlichthys eigenmanni
CTCTCTCTCTCTCTCTCTCTCTCTCTCTCTCTCTCTCTCTCTCTCTCTCTCTCTCTCTCTCACACACACACACACATGCACACACACACCCAGTATAGTTCCCATCAATGTTAGCATTAGGCCACAGACACATGCATGCATACACAGCCCATCACGATGATAAACACAGGCCTCTATGAACCCTTTTTACCAGCAGGGTAATGAAATCAATACTGCATGTAAATAAATGGTGAAACTGATCCATTATGAAATGGCTGAGAGACTCTTAATCGCACACTGACTGACTGTCCATTTCGCTTGTTTACCTGTTTGCTACTGCCTGTCTACGGTTACCTTGCCCTGTCTATGTCCCGTGTCCTATCTGCCTCTCTGTTCCTGCTCTATGATTGAAGGCACTCGGTTTGATTCCTCAGAAGTGAATCTGTTCGAGTCCTCAGCAAACCACCTTGTGTTGTGGCGCATGCAGTGATGCAGCAGGCACATATACCTGTGGGACGTCTCTGTGTGTCTGATTGATGTGTTGAGCGGAAGACAAAGAGAGACGATTGAATTTGATTTGTCCCTGAAGCGGGCGGAGTAAGAGGTGCAGGGCAGCCTACATCACCGCTATGGCTGTACATTCACGTATCAAAGTAAATCAATCGCCAGTCGATAAGCCTCTTCAATTTGCATGAATCAAACTGTGCTGAGACGTAGGGGCTCATCGGATTCTCTCTCTCTCTCTCTCTCTCTCTCTCTCTCTCTCTCTCTCTCTCTCTCTCTCTCTCTTTCTCCATTTCTCTCTGTCTCCTTTCTCTCACTCTGACACAGATCAAGTGTATTCCTCACCTCTGTCTATTTTCTTTTCCCCTGCCGCCTCCTCTCTCCTCTCCAAGCACCTGACTTTGATTTGACATTGCTCATCATAGAGCATAGCACACTCTGCTGAGGGACAGACGTTTATTTTAAACCTTCAGATGTGCATGCTTCTGTTGACTTCCCCGAGCAGGATACATAATTCACTTACGATTGCTCGGGTGGTGCTAAAGGCCATACAACTAAATACATCAGCTGATGTCAGTCCAAGAAGGCCCAGCATTATGTATGTAAGCTGTGAACCTAAATAGCAGTATCCTTAGTAAAGCAACCCTTGCTTTACAAGGCAACTCATTATTCAGTGCAATGTGCAATAGCAAAACATATATATGAACAAACATATTGCATAACATGTATACAACACAAAATAAAATATATTTAAATAAAATCATAAATAAAATATATATATATATATTTGTGGACCTTATAGGCTCAGTTTTAAACACATAATAAAATAATAACATAAATGGTCATTCCTTGAAAGTGGTTCTAATAAAATATTAGTCTATTCTACATCTAAAACACAGCATATACTGTATATACGTTAACATACTGCAGCATTTTGTTTTCCCACACAGGTGAGTCGTGTAAACGCCTCTACAGGCACGTTTTCCACCAATGGACCAATGGAATCATGAGCTAAAGTTCATGTTCATATGCTTGTCATTGTAGAGATTCAAGATGCATGAGCAGGAAAACATGAGCAGTGGAAAGTAGCCGCCTGTCCACGTCAGTTCTGAGAATTAATGTGCACTAACAAATCTTGTTGTTTTATTTCTGCCATCAGGCACTGCTTCTGTAATGTGCCTGGAGTCATTAGGGCTGATACTTAATGATTGACACCCAGTTAAAGTGCACCTCCTGTGCATCGCATCACACATCACACACGCACGCACACGCACGCACATGCACACGCACACACACACGCACACGCACACACACACACACACAGGCATACTCATGCACGTTCATATAGAGGTACAAATGTAAAGACATTTGTACCTGCACCTGTACCTGTACACACGCCCTCTCAAGTGCACGCACACGCACACATGCACACACACACACGCACACACATGCACATACACACACATTAATAATATTTACTCACTTAAACACACAAACACACAGCCAAACACCCACTCACCTAAACCCCCAACGTAGGCATAAATTTCTCCAGCTGTGACTTCAAAGACAAATAGCCAATAAAAGTGCCAAGGGGGTTCACACACACACATTTCTGGCACAATCAAATCAATTTCCTCTAAGTAGCCATAAACATGTTCTCTTTTAGAAGGTCGGAGAGGGGTCCCATTATCCCTGGGCCCTTGGCCTCCTCCACCCCAGAGGCCTCTCCACGGGGGGTCAGTGCCAAGGCCTAATCTGTCTTGGCCTGCTAGATCCATCTCTGGCGCTGGGACACAGAGAGATCAGAGCCTGGGCCACGTCCTGGCCCTCTGATCACAGGCCCACGTCCATAAATCAGTAGCCAGCAGGACAGTGACAAAGAGATTGCCCGGCAGGGGGGGTCAGGGTCCACAGAGATTCCCCCTATGCTCACTGCAGGTCCCAGGCATGGTCCTCTAGGCCTGCATGCCTCTATGCTTGTGGGGGAACGGGGGGCGCAGACAAGGGCCTCTGTTGTGGCTCCAAACCAGAAATGGGCGTCATAATGACAGATTCAACACTAATCCCTCCATCGCATTATCTCGTGCTTCACCTCGCCCTCCTTTTGTTGCTGTGTTGTTGGCTCCATTGTGATACAGTTACTGTAGTGGTATCATGGGGGGGCCACAGGGAATACAAATACCCTGAATATCCCTCCCATGGTGGATGATTGTAATTGTAATTGACGATAACAGCCTTTTGCATATAAAACACACGTAAAAAACCCTCTGTGCATTGCCCCAGTGTACACTTGCTCCTTTTTCACTGTCTGCTAAACCTTGGACCCCTGGCAAACACTCACGGGAGTTAATGCTCAGCTCCTACAAATCCAGTTAATATTCAATGGCTCATTAAAGATGGATTGGGAGCTGTTATATTAGGGGGGGAGGGGGGGGGTCTCACTCATATAAGAACGCCAAATCCTTCCTCAGCTTGTAATTGTGCTTTATGAAGGATAGTTGGCTCTGTTTATCCCCTGATTCAAGTAGCGAGGGTAAAATATGTGCAGAAGTGCACAGCAGGGAATGTGTTGGTGGTGCAGGCTCAACTCAGACCTACAGTTGACGAGCTATAAAGACCAGACCGGGGCAATCAGGATTAGGATTGCCCTCCTGAGAGAGCAGTTCATTTCCAGTGCTGAAATATTCAGGAGTCTGAGCACACCATAGGACATGGAGTAGAAGATCTTAGACATAACCGTGTGTGAGAGTAATCCTTCCATATCCTGGCATGAGTCATCTTCCAGTTGTGTTGTTGATGGAACAAACTCAAGTGGAGATTACTGATTACTGTAAACACATCTCTCGACATGAAAGAGAAACCAGGAACTGGACTTTATTTTGCATGACGGTTAAACTGTGTCCTTTTCAACAGTGTTCATGGTCTATAGGAGATTTGTAAGGGGGTCATGGTACTATACTTGTCTTTTCATTTGTCACAGATGTGCACATCTGTTGTCTTATTTCTACATTTCTTCACCAACTTTGCTAAGTTTGTTTTTCTCCCTATTCTCTCGCTCTCTCTTTTGTCCGTTCCTTCTCTCTACCTGACCCCTGTCACCTTTCCAGTTTCCCAGGAGCCCCCAGCCCAGGCGAAGCCACAAAACACAATTTCCGTAATGTAATTTGCGGCGTGGACGAAGGGGAGAAAGTCCCAGCTGTCGGAGCCACCTCAGTGCTGCACAGGAAAACACAACGCGACACATGACTGACTCTTAGGCTTGTACAAATGGACAGCCGGCTCAACAGCCCCCGTCCCCCTTATATCTTCCCCCAATGGTCCACCAGTTTATCATAATTTTCCTTCTCCCGTTCCTCTACTCAAGCCTTCTCTAACCTTCGTACACACTTTCCTCTCACAGTGACAGTCGTCCATCTTGTGCCAAATGGGCACAAATCATTACATTATTAACTGTGACTAAAGGCTGAAGTCACCTAATGAACTGTAATGGACTCCAATGGTCACGTAGTTGTTACACGGTTACAATAGTAATACATGATCAATAACATATGTGGTGAACACACTGGCTGAGATATAAAGATTAGACTGGCACCCCCCATCTTCCCTTTACGTTCAGGCTTCATGCAATCTATCAACCGGCTGTCCAGTAACTTTAACACATGCTATTACGCCAGCCTGCTTCCAAGCATTGTGAAGAAAGGCAGTGCCTTCTCAATCATCCAGACAATCAATAGAGATGATTGGACCAGTGAACAGGAACGCATTGGGTTAACACCTCCAACCAGCGTTACACCTGATGTGACCCACAGCCACCCGGACTGTGCTCACAGTCCATTTGTCATCATCGTTTTTCAGGAGTAAGGTAGTGCGTGGTGGTGGGGGGGAGGGGGGCAAGATTGACTGTGCCACCATGGAAATGTGATTTTCAATACACGTTGTTAACTCGCCAGGGAAAGAGCTTTTGCCAAATTCCATCAAAGTGCACAACTGTGTATTAAACGACTATCAAAAGGCCAGCCACCATTTTTCATGCCGTAAACATGTGCCTCAGGGCCATGTCCTTTACAATAACACAAAAAAAAACAAAACACGAGCGCTGTTTCTATTGATCTGCGGTGGAAATATGTTGACAGTGGTGGCTCATAGTGGCACAGGCAAATAGATGCAGAGGCTGTGGGGATTTGAAGTTGGGAACATCATGTCCTGGTTAGTATATCAGAGGGCGGGTTGGCACGTGCTAGGGCTCGGGGGCTAGGTTAATATAGCGGGTGGGAGATTTAGGAGTTATTTTCTTCCCACGCTTTGGCCCAAATGCTCGGACACTTTGCCCCAGCGATCCATATGGAAGCAGGTGGGCTGCCATGAGTGGGTGGAGCGGGGGGGCTTATCTGTGGGCGGCAGGTCATGGATCTGCAGTTGACAAAACATCAGAATCTCCCACAGTGGAGAATGGCTGCTGAATGCGGTCTTCAGTGTGTAGGAAGATAGCTGGTTAAAGTTTAACCAGCTCCATCCTGTTCTCCTCGGCCTCCATCAGCCAGCCAGACCCAGGCACAGCCCAATCCTCCCCCCCCCCCAAGGCCCCCTCCCTGTTGGGGACAGAAGTGATGGATCGCCCCTGTCATTGTGCCCTGTGTGGGGACCAGGGGCCGGGGTTCCTTGTTAATCTGACCCGTGGAGCCAGAGTGGACAACGCAACACATTATGACAACCCCCCTCCTCCCCGCAACCAACTAGCCAACACACAGCACGCTACTAAGCTCAGTCGCCGACATAAAAGACCCTGCATTCTCCTCTATTATTATACACTGCCTTGTTTCCACACACACCCCACCGCCCCCAACAATCTCCATAAACCGTCACTGGAATGCCTCAGAAGCCGTCTGAAGCTCGGTGAGGAGCATTAAAAAGTTGTGCGAGAGAGAGAGAGAGAGATAGAGAGAGATAGAGAGAGAGTGAGAGGGAGAGAGAGAGAGAGAGAGAGAGAGAGAGGGAGAGAGAGCGAGAGAGAGAGAGAGAAAGAGAGGGAGGGAAAGCAGCTGTGTGGAGTGACAGCGCGCGGGTCAGATGAGTGATGGCGGTGGACGATCTCATGATATTGACGAGTGATCAGTCATGCAGCCAAGCTGTCTGTGCTCTGCGCCGTGCGCTCACGGGCTCTTCTAATATTACTGCGCTTTTTTTCTCCCTTCATCACCAGAGAGTGATACATCAATGTGATGGGATGGTTTCATACAAATATGAATGTTGCCACGCTACATTCTAGCAGTACAGACATACTGTAAAAACACAGTAAAAGTTAATAAAATAAATAAATAAAATACAAATTACGTATACATACATATAGACATATTACTGTATATTAGATTACTGTACATAACATAACATAAAATGTAGCTACTGTACTGTATACATAATGCAATGTTATTTCCCATCCGTAGATATGCTGTTCAGCTACAGCATGTGTATTTGAAATTCCATAACAAATGAATACCAAAAACAGCTATAATTTCACAGCTATTAAAGTCCATACATGTAAATATTTGTATCTCTCTATAAACAAACATTCAGTTAATTCAATTAAATTCACTATTATCTTCTCACTGAAGAATGATTTTTCATCTGAGTTATAGTCTGTCCATGCATAACAACAAAATACAAATCTAAATAATTGTGGAAATTTGGAATGGCCCTCCCTTAATCTCTCTGTTTCCCCCGGGGTGTGTTAGCAAACTTAATTTCAACTGGTCGGTTAAGGGAACATGATGTCAAGCCCTCACAAGGAAACGTAATGGTGCGAAGGACATTGGTCAAATTAACCATTTGCAGGAAGAAAAACGTCAAATCCATTTGGTCTGCTGACTGTGGCAGCAGGTCAGCGTCAGACATCTGTGTCTGGAGCTGCGACACAGGGTGTCAATGGGTGACAGAATGGGGCCTCATATAGTCCAGGTCCAGAGGTCTTTAATCGGGGATGGGCCCACGTATGCGTGTGCTTATGCGTGGGTGGAGGGCTTGACTCACACGTGCGGCACCACTCTCTCAGCTGACTCTAAGAATATGTTTGTGCGGGACAGGTCCACCAAGGCCCATCCATCAGCCGGCCCAAATACGTCCTGCGCCGCTGTTGACACAAGGTTAACAACTTGACACTGACAGAGGTGAGCGCGGCCCGAGGTGGAGTCCTTACCCCGACGCAGAGAGAGATGGATTGTAGTATGATCGACGTTCAATTTGAATTATTTCTAATATTTCCATTTAGCAGAAAATTGAGTACGTGATCACGTGAGCATGCTATAATTGAGAGTGGCTTTCACATGTGCTGTTGGCGAATAGGGTTTTAGATAAGACTTGGGACAAGCCATACAATATACAGCCATTGTGCCAAATGCCGTTATGTGTTTAACAAAAACAGAGGCATTGCGTCACTTGGCCTAGTTCATTTGGTAATTTACACTCTAGTGCCCTATAGGCTCAAGTCAATATGCTGTACTGTTAGAGCCACACAAGTTAATTTGGAATAAGTGAACGTTGTAAACCTACTTTCTTTGTGTAATCAAAAACACATTATCACTCATTAAAAATACACTAATGCACCACTTATTCCTGTGGCATGGCAATAACAAGGCCGGTTATTGTATACTTTCAGGAAACATTGATTTAGAAGCCTAGTTTATGACCGTGGACAGCACATGAAGCTGCACAGCGGAGCAAATGAACGGGTCAGAAAACAACAGCGGAGTAGAGTGAAGGCAAAGTAAACGTGTGAGAAGCTGTAGTGGAGAAGCGAGCGGAGGAAAGCGCCTGGGAAATGTAGTGTAATCCCGCCTGGACCACGATATCGGCTGGGCTTTTTAACACAGGGGCCAATTTAATTGCACTTAAAGCAGAATGACAGAACATCAATCTTGATGAGTGGATCTGCATCACAGTTCTCCCTGGCCAATTTATCACCATCCACGACTCTGGGTAGCCTCCCCCAACACTCACACTCACGCGCACATGCACATGCTCACACACACACACACACACACGCACACACACACACCCTTCATCCCATCTGCACACATTCCCGTCGTGTTTTTGTGAAATCTTGTTTCCCTTTTTAAACGCTGGTGTTGTGGCACATTTGAACAAGCACTGATACCCGAGTGCAAGAACGCATAGTCCATGAGCTCTAATAAGTTGGCTCTGGCTCTCTGCTTGAGTTAGCACTAATGATTACTTCAGCGTAGAAGAACAGAGCTGTTTTCTCACTTGGCCTTGTAATACCATGACACCGTGTGAAAACAGAAATATCTCTGCCTCTAAATTGAACCTCTTACCCCACTTAGGGATTCAATAGAGTTCGGTCTTTCGTCATCCACACATAGCTCTGTGCCAAATTGTCCGTTACAAGTATCCATTAATAAGCAGAAGCAGACAAACATGCTTTGCAAAAATAGGACCTGACAAATTATTTAGGCTATACATTTCAGCGGGGCGCAAAGTTTCTAGCTATGCTGACTGCATTTACTGTAAGAAAACAAATGATTATCTCTAACCTTTTACTGAACTTTATCGATAAAAGCCCTGGCAGTCTTACATTAGTCAAAGTGTAAGTGAAGAGGAAGCGGACACGGGCATTAAGGCTTAAGCCAATAGTTCTGTGGTTTGAGAACAGTAACTACCTCCAGTGCAATAAGCGTCTTGAACTCTTAGTGGCTGTGGTACACTTAAATACACAGAGTACTCATCGAGACCATAAAATATGAGCAAGGACTAATCTAGCGTTGAAAGCAAGGGACAGAGCAAGACTGCAGATGAGTAATCATCCCTTAATGTGGTGGCTTCTCTCTCTCTCTCTCTCTCTCTCTCTCTCTCTCTCTCTCTCTCTCTCTCTCTCTCTCTCTCTCCCCCCCCATCTCTCCTTCTGTCTGTCAGCTCCCATCTCCCACTCATGTCTGCTACATTAGCAGGGATAATAAATGAGACTGTGGCATCACGAGCATAAACTTTTCATGACCCACCTAAGCAGCCTTATCAAATGTGGATGCGATTACCCCGTCAGGTGACAGACTGAGAGACGGATGGGCAGAAAGTGCAATGCAAGGGGAAATGTGGACACACATACAGTATATGCTGGATGACCTAATGAAGGCCCCGGGTGGGACTACGCACATCTAGAGCGCTAAAACAAGGACGTGATGCAACGCTATGGAATGATAGCGGGGAGAAACAAGATGAAAGCAATATGAGGTTTTTAAGGACAAGACTAGGGATGAAAAATGAATGTAGGATTGGGTGGGGGAGAGGGGTGAGAAGTGGGAGGATGGGAGGGTCCTGGAGGCTGCTCCAGTAAGCTGTGTTGAATGGGCTGGTAAGATGGAGTGGACAGGCTGTATTGGCCCAGCGAATGGCTCTTTTCACCTCTACATGATAACTTTGATCCCCCTTGTTTCCACACACCAGTCAGCAATATTGTTAAGCAGCAGTGGGTTAATACCTCAACCAGCTCCCGGTATGTGTCCGTGGGAGGGGGGTGCTTTCACCTCTCAGCAAGGCTCTCTCGCCCTCTTCATACCGACACCCACCAGCCTCGCTGTTTGTGTTCATTTTCCCTTGTTGTGTTTCTATTACAATCATAAACTTTTATATTATACACAATTACAATACTTTCATCTTGCACTGTGTTTAGTGTAAATATTATCATTGAGTATGAGCTTTCATCCCATGCCGAGAGCAGAAATTTGGAGGTCACCTCAACATTTGGGTAGCGAAGTTAAGGTCATAATTCTAGCTATTCTTGAAGGTGCGTGTGGCTCTGATTGAAGATGCTTAAGTTCCTTACTGTGTTCATTTCTTCCATGGTGATAAAAGCTGTATGACTGATAGCAGGGATGCTTGCTAAACGTGTGTGACATGTAGCTTTTGTTCTGCCTCATTAACGGATGGGCCGGGTATGAAGAGATCAAATTAAAGGCAATTAAAATGACAAAAACACATAGTCATTGCTAATGCAGCCATAATGATGGCCTAAATGTCGCTGTATGCCGACACTCTCCACCTCCTTCTCTCTCTCTCTCGCTCTGTCTTTTCCTCCCTCCTGTTATACTCCTCTCCCGCTCAGCTGTGAGCACAAAATCATTAACCTGGCCATGAGAGAGGGCCATTGTGTTTCCTGTCACCTACAGGAAGTCATGCTTTCCTGCCGTCGGACCAAACCGACATAGATGATTAGTGACACTAGCTAATCTATCTGCGGCTGTTTCATTGTGTTACTCCTGTTGTTTCGTATTTATTAAGTCTTATTTAAGTCTTACTTATAGCACATTTTCAACAACTGGGCGATGAAATGACAGCTCCTCCAGCTCTAGGAAGTAACGTCATCTAAAACATGAATTATGAAATGAATGTGTAAAACTATAGTACAGTATAGCTGTGTTGTGTGTGTGTGTGTGTGTGAGAGAGAGAGAGAGAGAGCGAGAGAGCTCAAGGAAGTGATGGAGTGGCCAGTCTGTCACGAGCAGCACAGAGTTGACGCTTCCTTTACATGGCAGCTGCAGGCTGTGGTGATGTATCAGAGTCGGCAGAAGCATTGATCAGAACCAGGGTTAATCATTTCTCAGGGAGGCCCAGAAGAGGGAGGCTGCCTGGGGAGCCATCAGCCAGGCGAGTGGGCAGCCTCACCGCGGGGGGCCCTGGGACGGGGGCTACTGTTAAGGAATGCTGGCAGCGAGATCTGTCTGGTTGGTACGCCTGTTTGACCATCCGCTGCTTACAGTAATGACACCTACACATCTACACGTGTGCGTACATACTGTGTATACAGTTTAAACTGTATATAGGGGATTATGTACTTGAGTGGCTGGGGCTGGGGTGGATGGGAGCCACAATGTAATCCCCTCCAATAGACGGACTTCCGAAATGTGTGCAATGCGAAGCCGGATCTGTGCTCTGTCTACTCAGCAGAGCCCATTCTCTCCCCTGAGCTGGGAGTTAATAATTCAAAAGAGAGCAGGGGAAAGAGGGACAACACACAGATAGAGAGGCAGAGAGACAGATGGCGTAAAGGAGGTGAGTAAGTTATGGAGCTCTTGGTAGAAGTTGTTAGTTAACACAGGTAAAGACATTGGAGATTACCATTCAGTTCGCAGATTATTGTTTGATATTGTGTGTGTTTGTGGGGGGGGTGTGGGGGGTATAACCATTTACAGTTTGAATTATTATTATTATTATTATTATTATTATTATTATTATTATTATTACTGTAAATTTTTCTGTTAATAATATTATTATTAATAATAATAATTTATAATAATTATTATTAATATAATTAATCATTCTGTTAATGTTTAATTTTCATATTAGATATATGATATCCTTAAGTATGTTTGCTCTATATATTTATGCAATTAAAAGAAGTTGTCTTGTGGCCCCCATGTACACACAAGACAGCAATAAGAACTTATCTTTGTGCCCCCCCACCCCTCCCCCCCAAACACACACACACACACACACACACGCACGCACACTCACACACACACACCACCTCCAAAGTGTGTATGCGTGTGCGTGCGTGTGTGTGTGTGTGTGTGTGTGTGTGTGTGGGGAAGGGGGGTCACAAGTTTTTATATATATTTATTTAATTTAACTAAATTGGTTACATTAAAATGATTATTTTATCAAAAAATATAATCATAGAAAATAGTATGTAATCATATTATTTGCGTGAAATTTCAATAATGAGAACAAAAAACATAAGTGATTGTGAACTGTTTATCCTCAGTTGTTAAACACAGTTATTGGGCTTCGGAGGCAGAAATAGCTCACCAAACGCTGGCAGCATCTCAGAGGCCTTGTCTATCACGCTAATAGTCCAGCACTTCCCAATTATTAACCGCCCCTGCAGTGTGCCATTCACATTCACAGCTATTTACTTCCCTTCACTTCCTGTGCTTTGTGGAGCCCGCCACTGTTTGTGTCTTTACAGGAGGGAATGGACGACGCAGGCAGATCTGTCAATCAAACAACAACCCCCCTCCCCTCCCCCCCATCCAACACCACCAGCGTCCGTACCCGGTGGCTGCCCATACACAGCCATCCATGCACCGCCACTAGCTCCAGTCCCCCGGCTCAATGAGTAACTAACCTGCAGGTACTGAATCAAAACGCTGACAAGCACATGGATGGGGAGTGGAGGGGTGGGCGCTGCGGGGGCAAAAAGGGGTGCTGGTGGATGTGTGGGCGGAGGGTTGCATGGGGTGGGATGAAGGGGGTTGATGACAATAGCATCACTTGGCGGCCCACCTTGGTGATGTAACCTTTCACTTTGTGAAGACACAGCCCTTAGTCCTGCTCCTCCTCATTCCACCGCTGCTCCTTCTCTGTGTTCCCCTCTAAGGGAAACAGCCCTTTCACGGGCGGTATCCCCCCCCCCCGTCTCCTCCTGTCTTGCGAGACGGACAAGCTGCTGTCAGCGCCGGTGTCAGCGCCCAGCTAAACATTAACGGCCTGCCAAGTGTGTGCGTGTGTGTGTGTGTGTGTGGAGGGGGGGTTAAATGGAGGGATACCCCCGGACGGAGCAGGGGATGCAAAGAGGCCCCAAGATGTCTCTATCAGCATGACAGGTTCTCTTTTGTCCTCGTGAACTTGTGTTTATGTGTATGTGTGCGTATCAGCAGATTCTTGGCTTGACGTGACGCTTTTATTGCTTTGCTTTTCCTCTTCTCTGAAGCCGAGGGCCTCTTTGTATCCCCGCTGCCCTTTCTCCTTCCTGCTGGCATTACTGACATTCCTCCAAGTGTACGTGCACGAGTGTCCTTCTGTGTGTGTGTGTGGGTGTGTGGACTCTGGTGCGTGTATGTATGCGTGTGGGTCTCCATGTGGTTATCAGTGCAGACACCCATTGGTAGGCTCAGGTGCCAAGCAGGCTTCCGGCATATTCTCCTGTGCATTCCTTGCAGCGAGTGCGTCCTGCGCTTTGATGTCGGTGGCGTGGTGTGATGGCGGACGGCAGGGCACGAGGGACACGTCACTCCCAGCCGAGCAGGAGAGGAGATAGAAGGCAGGGGAGGAAAGGATGAGGAAAGAGGAAAACCTAGACAGTACGCAGTTGTGCGGTATATGCTGACACACACATGTGACACTCAGCGGCATGTTTTCAAAAGCCAGCAGCTTGAGCAGAGGTTCTTAACAGCTTGATATTATTCTAATTTGTAACAAATTATTTGTAGACATGACGATTATTATGAATTATAAGCGTGCGCTGTATGCATGTGTGCTTGAGCCTGGTGGTTGTGCATGTGTGAGTGTGAGTGTTTCCCTCATCCTCTCAGATGGTTGTGAAGTTAACGGAGAAGGTGCTTTGACTGCCGTGACAAGTTAAGTAGAGGGAGCGGGACCATTGTCTTCCAAATCTGCCGTCAGTGTGTTTCTGCTGTCAGCACTTTGAGTCACCATACCTGCCTGGTTAATCATCGAGCCCGGCCAAGCTCTGAGCCGCTCCGAGCTGTTTGAGGTTTGTAGCCCACCGTCACGGACCCCCATCCCCCCCCGTCATCGCCACAACAGGACAACACACCTGATTGACAGATAAGCCAACTCTGGCACTTTTTGAAAAGAAAGGGAGGGAAAAACAGAGTGGAGAGTGGTAATTGAAATAGGGGGGGGGTATAGAGGGAGTGAAGGAAAGTTTGTGTGGGCGGTTATGATGGTGGGAACAAGTGTAGAGAATTGTAAGATATTCCATTTATTTTCTATTAAGTGTATATTAAGGTGATGAAGTGTGTGTGTGTGTGTGTGTGTGTGTGTGTGTGTGTGTGTAAAGATACAGCATGCAGCAGCAGGTCTAAAGCATGTAAATAAATAAAATACCTTTGTGAATTTCAAATTTCCCAAGCTATTCTTATTTATATCTGCTTGGCGATAAGACAAAACAACCCCCCCCACCCCCACATTGTCTTAAAGGGAGGTAGTTTCCCTTAGGTGATGATGAGCAGCGGGAAGGGAGCGGAGCGTAGAGACAGTCCAATACATTGGAAGGATTCTCTTTCAAAGGGAAATTGCATCCCCTGTTGGACAATAAAACTGTTGCAACCCTGCTTTGTCCCCCCCCCCCCCCCCCGCCCATCCCTCTCTCTCTCCTCCACCCCAGTCCTCTTCCCCTCCGTCTAATTCCCCGGAGTTCCACCCTTGAGGCCTGGTTTCAAATGGAAAATTTAATGGGAAAATAATAACCCTGGGCCAAGCGTATTTCCACACGTCTTAGCGGGTCTGTGTGGCTACAAGAAGGAGGAGCAACATTTAAATACATTCTCCTGGTTTGTCGTGCTATGGCAGTGCAACAGACACATACACGCACATGCGCGCACAGGCACCCACGCACACACACACACACACACTTTAATGGAGACACATGCATTGCACATGCACCCAGAGACACCTGGGACTTGCCCCTCTTCAATTACACCTTAACTTTAAAATATTAGTACAGTGGCTGTATTGATTTTTTATTAATGAATAAATAGGAAAGCAATGATTAACAATTCCCTTGATAAGTGTATCAGTGTGTTTCATATTAATTTTCACTTCCAGGAGAATATTTCTGCAGCAACAGTGATTTTGAGAACTTTCCAAGCTTCAAGTGCAGCACTTACACCCCAGTGATACTTGTGACGTGGAAATGTGTTTATAACCAGGGTGGATTGTCAGTGATACCGATGAAGGAACATCAGCATAGCTTACAGGCATGCCGTGGTTTAGACAAAGATAACGTGCTTTACAATATGTTTTGTAAAAGCTCAAAACTCAAGAAATGCATAAGCACACACGCAGGCACAAACAAATAGACACACACAAACACATTGTATTAAAAGACCATCAAGTTTAATTTAAGCTTATGTAGGGGCAAGTGGATTGCAGGCATTATTAAATCAAAGATAACGTGTTGCTATTAGGCTATAGCAACAGAAGAACTGTGTGTGTGTGTGTGTGTGTCTGACTGAGTTAGGGGATTGGTTGTTAAGAGTTTAAAAGAGGATGCAGAGTCGGTGTAGAGCCAGTATTGATGTCGGGGAAGCCCGGTGGCGCTTTCTGTTTCTGTGGCCTACTGAGCCCTGGTGGCAGGATTCCTGCTCTTCCGGTTTCTCCTGACTTTGAGGAATTTCACAGTGAACAAACTCCCTGTGCTCCTCTCACACAGCCCACACCTCAGCACAGACACCTGCCTCAGCAAAACAGACCAGGAAAGAACTTTCCAGGCACAGATACATGGTGAACCTGCACCTCTGGTCACATTTCATGTACATACTGTTTACACAATGTGTTGCTTGAGTTACTGAGTAAAGTTATTCTAATATACTAACTGAAACTGCACACCTATGTTACTCAGAGAGAAACAGGTGATTAACATTGGTTTCTGGTGGAATATCTTTTAGCCCTCTTGGAATTTCTGGGAATAATTATCCCCACCCTTATCTTCGCTACAAACCGGGCCTTCAGGCAATGCAATACAATTAGCCACAAGACTACACAATGTAAATCAAGTCTATAGAAGATAATGTTTTACACTTAACCCAAAAGCATCGGAGTCATGATGTTTAGTCATAAAAGGAGTACTGGTACTGGTTTGATAAGGCCATGGGATGCAAAGTGGAGACATGTCCCTGTAGCACTTCCACTCATATAGAGTGCCAATAATGTGCTTCTGATTCACATCATACATATGGCAGCACAATGTTTGTTACTGTTACGTGGTTTGTCTCAACGAAGGCATGTAAATACTCAATTTCAGGCTAAATAAAATGTATAAAGGTTTCAAATTTGCTATAGCACTAATGACAGTTAGGGCAGGCCAAAAAGACCTGATTCGTTCATTAAGGACGCACAGAAGGAGCTTAAAATAAGCATGTCTGAAGTACTGATTGTAAAACAAGCAGACGACCTCAGCTCTTGCAGTGTGCCTGCAGGGCCATGTAGCGTTAATTGCTGCCTCCACACAGCCTGCAGTCTCCGTGCACTATCTCTTGCTCGCATCAAAGACACCACATGCTGAACTTTATGAAATTTGTATTCAATTATGTTCACTTCTCTTCCCTTTTTCTTCCTATTCCCCACCCCTTTCCTTTTGAGCTCTGCCACCAAACAAGGCAAAAATACTTTTTTCTCTGCCATTTTTCCGCTCTACTTCCTTCCTGCCCAGAAGCACTGAAGTATCTCGTTAGTTCCTCCTCTAAGCCAACTTCTCTCTCCTTCATCGGTACTAGTCACATTTGACAGTGAAGCATAACCAGAGCATAGGTACATTTATCCAAATAAATGTACCCATCAGTGATTCTCTCAAACCACACACACACAATTGCTTGTGACCATTTAAAATCATAGCATAATATGGACAGGCCTATAAACACCGTGCAATTTAACAAAGATACAGTACAAATTGTGCAATTTAAATAAAAGTCTGAAATAAATCTCCATATATATATATACCACCCTTTCATTGTTTTCCAAACATGCTTAACACACGCTTATGTACGACTCAGCTTGATTCTCTAAGGACACAATTTAAATAATGAAAGAGCTCTAATTGATCAGGACTTGGTATCCCTCGTGGCTGATGAAGGACAAGCCTGCTATAAAAGACATTAACTGAGAAACAAATACAAAATTATTACACATTTTATTAGAGCAAAAACAAGACAGTTGCCTAACGGCCACCAACAACAGTGTGAAAAGGCATTCAGGTTGTGAACCAATGCTACTTCATCTGGAAGTGGAGCGTACGTTTTATTTTTTCAAACCATTGTTGTTAGACATCAAAATGATTGTGCGCAAAAGTAAATTAGGAAAATGTGAAATCTAGACATCTAATCCCTTAACAGATAAAAACGGGTGAATCACAAATAATTGTCTGCTATTTAGTATTGTGGAAGAAATTGATTAAATGACAATCAAATAAACAAGGAAACTAATATACTGTCACCAAAGCCTATACCTGGAAGAATACAAAAGCATGTACCTCTCTATGAATGGGGGGGCAAAATGTGTACACAGAGATGCAGCAGTGTTATATACATATATGCAGATATGAAACATTTATTTTTAAAACTAAAAACGGATTTAATCAGCAACAATGCCAGTCAATATTAAAGGCGTCAACAAGCTTGCGATTACCATATCATAGGAAATGAGATTCCGCCATGAACGCGCATCTAAACAAAATACAAATTATACTCATGTTTACATTACAACCCAATCAATTTGAGCATATAATCCAACACAACTGCAGGAGTTTGGGGAATACCCCTTACAAATGTCCCAAAGTTCACTAGCTAAATTTAAGGGTTTTATGAAGTACATTAAAGGAATTACATTTGCATTCATTTCCATATTGTAACAGAGCCAGGAGGCTGATGTATACCAATGGCTGTGACAAATTGCCAGATACTTATGACTCTACTGCCCTCGTGTGGCAACTGCACAATGCAAAAGGATAATCATTCCCTTTTCAACGACAAATGAACCAACTCATACCTTAACACTGAAACAGTTGAAATCTTACAAGGTTAAGGATGTCCGGAACAAGGGCTTCCAGCAGCGACGAAGAGAAAGAAACATTAAAATAAAGCAAGCAACCAACTTAGGCTTTGTGATATGATCTATTCTTTCCAGTATATCAAATTGAAGGGAATAAAAAGAAAACACATACATACATACTCACACAAAACTAAATACATGTAATAACCATACAAGAAAAAAAAAAAAAAAACTGCAGCAACCCTTCATTTTGAGAGCAAACATGCAGAGTTATTGAGCATTTTATATTATTGACATTAAATCAGCAAATACTTTACTGGGTAAAGTTTTTGTTTTGCTGGCAATTTTTCAGCCACCTAGTGGTAGAACCCTCTTCCAACATTATCAAGTATTGACTACAGCAGGAATTGAATGTTTTTCTTTTTTGTTGTTTTTTTTGTGTGGCTAACTGACAAAGTTGAAAACAGCTCCAATATAAACAGACAACAGGATTATTCAAGAATCTACGAAGGCTACAGGCATCATCAGGGGGAGATTTTCACACCAGCAAACCTACAGCATATCAATCAGAAAGCACATTGTGCTTTTTTCATATTGCCCCGTTTTGTTTGTTTTTCTTTTTTTTTCTTTTTTAATAATAAATCTCTCGATTCATAGATACATAACAATTCCCTGTGAAGATCTTTACCTTTAGATATACCGCCATTTGATGGACATATGGATGATATAGTACTTGGAGAGTCTTCAACATAACATTTCCACTGCCATTATTATTATTCCTCTCTACCTTACTATGGCAAACTTGTCTCCACAATTCAATTCTCCATGAGAGAGCGCTGTAGAGCCTCCTGAATCATTGTGTGCTCGTCTGTGGAGTAATCCTGATGAGACATGGGTGGGGTTAGCACCGTACTAGCCATTTCATTCATTCAGAAACATTACAGTGACTTTACTTACAACAAATGTATCATAGGAAAAAGTGTGCCTGATCTTCAGGTGCTGAAAAAAGTCAGCACTCCTGTAGTTTGGGTCTCCCCAAGGCATCGAGGCACAAATAGGGCACACCTACAGACAGAAGTAAAATAATAATAATATATATAAGCCATTCCCAGCAACGTGCCAACAACATTATCCCTTAATATAGAAGTACTTGGTACCTTTTGCTAGGGAACCTTAAAGAATAATCAGAGTTGATCCTTACCACTTGGCGCGTGTCTCGAGCATGCTGGCTAGTGCAGTGTTCAACCAGGCCATCCTGGTCCAGATTCTGGCAGGTGCAGTAAGGGCATGTGAAGGTGTAACGATTTGGCACTGAACTACAGGAATTAAGTGACAACACTATAGTTTTACAGACATACAGTAGGTGTACAAAGGAAAAGCCTACAGTTCTACCCATGTGCATAATACAACCAATTGAGAAGTATTGATACAAATAATTAGATCAATAAATAAATACAAGTTTTGCAAAGAGGGCTGCTTCATTATTTTTCCAATAATCTAAAATATCTATTTAGGAGACTATGGAAAAGGTTTTGGGACTTTTAGTCTATTCCAAAGTTTAAATTATGACATGTAATCATGCCAAGTAAAGGACACAAAGTAAAGGCCCTCCTTGATGCAAACAAAACTGAAACTGATATGGCACGGTTGCGTTGATTTTGCCATATTTTTTTATTTTTGTAACAAAAACATTAAAGTTAAATATACAGAATGAAAACATAAGCCTAATGATATATTGTACTTGAGGCAGAAAAAATGCAGTATTCACACACATGTAGTTTAGATTCTAAACATCTATTTATTTCCAAATGCAAAAAAAAAAAAAAAACACTCCTCTTTATGGTCAATTTATGCTTCTGTTTCACAGCTACGCCGTAACCTACGGATAGGGTGTATCCTACGCCATAGCCTGCTCTGTATCCCGACACTCAACTCTCCAAACAAGCAGCTACCTGTCTGTCCGGCCGTCATCTGCAGCCAACCACCGTCTTGTGGATGCAAGCCCATATGCCAGAGCGCTTTGGAAATAGGGATCTTTATAACGTCCTGTACATTATTGCTGTCTCCCTTTGACAATCGTGGTATAATTATTACATTCACTGGAAAGAAACATTGTATTATGCCTTGCTTGAGCATTATTAACCAAGACTTTGTTCCAGATGGGGATTTCCCTACGGGACTTCCTTGTTTTTTGGGCAGTAAAAAGCGGCCTTTTATAAACACCATTTACGATAGGCACAGATTGTTTTCTATTATCAATGTTGGTGTTAACTAATGGTGCCTTGTTTGGTCCGGACTTTTCAGTTTGGTCCGAATCAAAATAGCAGTTGTGAAAGGTGCCTCAGAACTTGGTCTGACCAAAGGCGATGGTCTTGGTCTTGGACATCAAGCAGTGTTTTCACTCTGCAAACATGGTTCGGTTAGATTGCAGTGTAAAAACACTTTCTGAAAGTTGCTTTCATTACTGCCTTTCGTGTTCATTTAACGTGTTGTCAATGCTCCACCATGAACGCAGGATTTTCTAATAATAATAATAATAATAATAATATAAGGCTACCCTTACCCTTTGAATTGACAACACGCAGACGTCAGATGCACACCTGGCCACAAACCAATCAATGTCAAGTATAGGGAGACGCAAGTGATGACAACAGGGCGCAGGTACGTCAGGAAACATGTTTAGCTTGCAACTTCACTTGCAATATCGCAGTGTGAAACCAATCATATTTGGATCAAATGTATACAAAGTTACAAAAAACACGAGAATTGGTCCAGACTTTCAGGTGTCAAAACAGCCTAAGAGATTTGCATGACAGCAACTGTTATATGCTTATTTCATATTATATCATTTCATGTGTACTATTTCGGGAGCCTAAATAAAACATGGGACTTCCGTATAGTGGGGCTTCGCATGCGCAGTCAACGCGCACAGGTACACACAGCTGACAGACCAGCATGGAAATATAATATGCTCACGACAGCTTAGGCTTGACACAGAAGCATGAATCAACACTATTCAATAAATAATGCATACTATGCATTATGAGTAACTTATTTAGCCTTATATTGAAACGTCATGCGTTTCACAACTTTGCTATGAATCTACTCTATACAGTATTATGACCTTTATAGTTCACCTGATGATGGCAGGCTGGCTCTGGGCAGTGGTTCTCACTCCCTCCTCAATGTATTCCTGATACTTAGGACAGGCTGCTGTGTGGCTTCTCATCTGGGCAAGGCCCACCTGACAGAACACAGGTAACAACTAAATGTCAAAACAACCCTCTCCAGGTAATATAAAATGCATTTAATACATAGATACCAGTTTTATGTCTTGATCATTTTTGTATTCATTTATACTTATAATTCAACTCCAATAGAGCTGCAAGATCCATTAGGTTTGATCTGCATCTAAAGTTAGACTGTGTGTGTGTGTGTGTGTGTGTGTGTGTGTGTGTATAT
>JAODUK010000022.1:2442968-2455483 GCA_027564635.1 Typhlichthys eigenmanni
CATGGAATTGTTTGACAATTAAAATGCTATTTGGGATTGCATTTTCATTTGAATTTAGTCCTCTATGGACTTCCATAGATGGATGCTTGTTCAGATTTAGTTTAAAGCAAATTTCCATCTTCAGTCCCTGAGCAGGTCCCTGAGGTGTTTGTTATTTTTGGCAGTGCCGCCACAACATTGCTATGACAGTTTTCCACAAATTAGAAATCGCAACATTTCGCCTTGGGTACAGTATCGCAATATATCGAATCGTGGCCCCTGTATCGTATTACCAAATTCTTGCCGATACACAGCCCTAGTGTTCGCCACTTTGTTTATGGTTTCCTATTTATGGAGCCAGGGCTGTATAGAAATTTCAGATTATTTTTTCAACAAGCACAGAGAACGGTAAGATAGTGAAATACCAGGAGATATTTGGTGAATTTAACCAAATGTGTATTAGCTTGCAATAGCTGACTTTACCTTTAAGGCCAATTAGTATACACATTGTCTTTGTATGCAATAGGGGTGAAAGAAAAAATAAACAATACAGCATAGTATCGCGCTATCTCCGATGCCAATACTGTATCGATACACGGACGCCAAGTATTACAATTTCATTATATAAATTGCACATGAGAATTTAACTTGTATGCAATATTTATGACATGCTCATGTCAGTTAGTCAGCTTGACAATCACATTTTGCAGCAATACAATTTATGTGAGGTGAACAAACCGATGTTGACAAAGTTTACCTTTGGGGACATAATTTGAAGTTGAAGTTTAAGTAATAAATTGCAAAATATCACAATAATATTGTATCATGACATAAGTATTGTGTTAGTATTGTATTGTGGGGCTTCTGGTGATTCCCACCCCTAGTATGTAAGGGTGTGTTTGGATACTCTTCCAAAGTGCTCTGCTTGTGTTAACATTACAGGCTTGTTATGTTTGTGTAATGCACACAGTTGTGTGACATCTCAGGCATGTAAACTCTGACCTGCACTAGGATAGAGGCTTATAATGCATTGGTGTTTTGTCTATGATACATTGTTTCTTTTGCAGTCATTTGAGTGACAGATTGCAAAACTGTTTTTTTTTGTTCGTTCCGTCTTTCTCTTCTGTCACCACTTTGCCCTCATGCTCCCACAGAGCAGTCCTGTCTGCCATCTGTCTCTCCTGTGTGTTGTGTGTCTCAATTTACTGTCGAGAGGAACCGTGTGCTCTGAGAATGAACATTATAGGATACCTTTTATTATAGATGGATACGTGTTTGCCATTCAGTGCAGTGTAACATGAATGAGGAAACTGACATTCTGTATATACATGTTTCATTTTTATTAAAAAAAAATGTTTGGAGGGGTGGGGTAATTTGTAACTAATCAGTTTTCTTAAAATTATTGTTTGTGTTTTGTCTCTAGGTGGCAATCTTGGTCCCTTTCCGGAACCGCCATGAACACTTGCCCATCCTGCTTAGACACCTGGTGCCGGTGCTGCAAAGACAGAGAATCCAGTTTGCCTTCTATGTCATTGAGCAGGTACACACATGCACCTACCCACCCACCCACACACGCAATTCTAGGCAAACAGGTTTGTATAGGCCGATTCCCACATGAAATATCAAAACTCCTGTGAGTGTGTGTGTGTGTCCTAATATTTGCTATGACACAACTTTGTTTTTTTTGTTGTTGTGATAAATGGGTTGCTAAAACAGAGGTTCCTTGCCTCAATTTTCTTGACACTAAATCTCCCTCCTTAACGCCTTAGGAACTAGACTGTAGGTTTTCATCCACCGTTTACTTCCATTGTTTCTCATAAACATACTTCTAACGTGTCTACAAATGTATGTATGTGTTTTAATATTACTACTCTATATTTTAATTTGAGATTATCCTATAATGTTTTTACAACATTTAAACACTTTGGTTCTAGTATAGTATAGTAGAACAGACCAGATGTGTCAAAAGTACACACAGTCATTGCTTAAATTGAAGTACAGATAATCTCTGGTAAAACTACAGATTCAACTTCTGTACTCAAGTCAAAGTAAAAATGTACAGGCTCTAAAATGTATTAAAGTAAAAAGTAGAAATGTTCTAAGTTCAACATTCGTACCGGCAGTTTCAGGGCTAAAGCTAACTGAACCTCAAGTAATGTTTTTATAAAATGTAATCAAATAATGTTATCATAATATGTCCTGATATAATTTTGCTAGGACCCAAAATGCTTCACATTGTGAACTCAACAGCAGTATATATGGGTTAAACTGGATACTTTTTCGTTGCTTTTACACAAAATGGATTCAATGTAGGCCTTACATCTTTCACATTTCATGGATTCCTTTCTCTCCGACATAGCCACAATCAAAACTATATAGTCTGCACAAGTAACTATATAGTCTACACAAGTAGTACATTTATATATTATTTTCAAAACTCTTCAACTTTATTTCACTAACACTAAATACAAACATATTGCAATTGCATAATATCTGAAAAACTGTATTAACAATCTGCATTTAAAACAAATATTATTTAGAACAATTAGACCGACCACATCTGCTTCCCATTGTATCCTATTGCCAGGGATGGATCAGACATGCCAAAATATTATGTATTGCCCGACATGATATACAATATAATGTGATGTAGATTAGAAGTTGTGGCCGAATGCAGAAGATAGAGTTGGCTAGCATTGCCACTAAATGTAGATGGTTTATAGTCGCCAGATTTGCCTCAAAATTTTCCGTCTCTAATTTATAATAGCCTATTCTGTTAAATCTGAATGGTCTACACTGTGGAGCTGATGGTTTCCGAAATATGAGCTGACCCTTTCTTGTCTGTTTCATCATTCATTACGTAATTGATGTAAAATGGGCCTACCTTGGTATTTTCTTCTGTTTCTGTCCAATCCATTTAGGCTGAAATCGATCTTGATGATATTGGGAAGGTGCACAATTATGCAAAATAGACAAACACATTAGCACTAAAGTAACTAGCTTGTTTTGAAAATGTGATTAGTAGACAGTACAGATATGTGTTAAAATGTAAGGAGTAAAAAGTTGTCAGAAAAATAAATACTAAAGTATTTGTACTTAGTTACTTTCCAGCTCAGTACATCATTGTTTTATACAGTATAACCAGGTCTACTATAGTGACCTGGGTATACTGTAGCCACCAAACAGCCTTGCTCTGTGTTAACACGTTTTGCTCAAGCACAGAAGGGTGTGACACGTTCATGCTAGTTTCCAGCTGTCATTTTGTCTGTGTTGCGTTTCTTTCTTTTTCTTACATTATACCATAATCTTTTCACCATTTTCACAACTAGGCTTATTTAATTGACCGTTAACAGAGAAGATGACGGGGATGCCAGAAGGAAAGTAGCCTATTATTTGTCGTCATAATGGCAGATAGCAACACATTGGCTTTCTGATTCAGATTAGGGGTGTTGACTTGTTTAGCATACTGGTGTAAAAAATAACGTTAGGTATGCCTCTTTCATTAAACTGCCATGTTAATTAAATCCACGCATGAGGCTGAGCTCAAATCACCTGCTCCCCACAGAAATGTATGGATCGCTTGCACGAGGCACTTAAAGGTGCGAGGTCCTGTGCGGTGGCACAGCTCGCACAGCCCATGCAACGTCTCTAACGTCTCTGGCGGAGTGATACTGTTTTGATTTGAGCTCGAAGCACTTTCAGTACGTCACCAACAACATATTGCTCATTGCTGAGCAATGTGTTTCACCCATGTGTTTTTTGGAAGTTTTTCCTTGCCAGGGGGGAGGAGCAGGTTAAGGGGGTGTTGTTTGTTTCCATGTGAAATGTAGGTTGTAAAGCCCTTTGAGACTGCAATGTGATTAAGGGCTATATAAATAAAATTGACTTGACTTGACTTGCTGAGGAGGCTGACGTATGCAGCGCACAGACTGCTAAATCTACCATGCATGGTCTGAAAACAAAGTACATTTACCCCGAAGCAGTATGCTGCAGAAATACCGTTGTGACCTCATATTGGTTGTGGGTACTTGCAAATGAATGTAATATGCTCCAAATACTCATTGACCTTTTGGTTTGCTTCATGCTTCATTCTTTCTGATGATACTGAATTGGTCCGACGATCAAATAAAGCTAATGTATAGTTTTCCACCTCTCTGCCTCTAGAGGGGTTCAGAGCCTTTCAACCGGGCCATGCTGTTTAACGTGGGCTACAAGGAGGCACTGAAGGACCTGGACTGGGACTGTCTGATCTTTCACGATGTGGACCACCTCATGGAGAATGACAGGAATTACTATGGCTGTACAGACATGCCACGGCACTTTGCCGTCAAACTCAATAAGTACTCTTACATGTGAGTCTAGGTTCTTTCTGAGTAGGCAAACTCAGATACATACAGTATTTGTACTGAACATGTGGGCTATCATCCTTTAAATATTTGTGTTCCTTCTAGGCTCCCGTATAATGAGTTCTTCGGCGGTGTCAGCGGTCTAACAGTGAAGCAGTTCAAAGAAATCAATGGATTTCCTAATGCATTCTGGGGATGGGGAGGAGAGGACGATGACCTCTGGAATAGGTAAAAACACACACACACACACTAACATCAATCTTTAAAAAGAGTGGTCATGTGCTAGGTAAAGAAAAAATAGTCGACTTGATGCAGAGAAGTCTTTTGACTCCATTATACCCATGCTTCAATACATGCGATGGTGCTGTCTATATACATTTTCTGGTGACGACATTGTAAGTTGTTTCACTTTTGCGCAGGGGAGCAGGGTTCAAGTCCTGGCTGGGACAGCTTTCACTCTGGCATCATATTTGGTTATAATAACTAAAAGCATAGTTGTACAGGCTTACATTTTTTATTTTATCTCACACTTTCATCCTCTCCACCTAAAAAACATCTCCTGCGCCACTGTTGCATTGTATCATGATACAATTGTTTTGTTATACATATCATATCATGAGGGCCTTGCCAGTACCGAGCCCTATTCTGCTCTGTAGAAAACTGGGAGGGTAGCAATGAAATCTAACATGGGGGGGGGGGGGACGACGACATATATCCAAACTAGCACTACAATTATGCAATACGTTTGTTGTTTTTATTCCCTATTCTAACATTTTTGTCTGTGTCTAACTCTTTGTTATAATTTCAATATTCTTTTAGTTAAGCACTTTCTATATTTCTATATTGTCTATTTTTAGCTGTATAAATAAAGATTATTAATAATAATAGTATATCAATAATTTAATGTGGAGCTAAGGTGGAGGCCAGGCAAGCAAACATAATTTGATTGAATGCACTTGTGTGTACAGTATTTAAAAGAAAGCCGTATTAAGTAGAGCTAATACAGTGCTTGATTTGTATAATTGTAAAACTGCAATAATGTATGTTTACACAGGGTGCGGTTCGCCAACTACACAGTGAGCAGACCACATGGAGAGGAAGGGCGTTATATGTCGATATCAGAGCACCATAATGGAGAAGTGCAGTTTCTAGGAAGGTCAGTATGCATGCTCGCGCACACAAACAAATCACCCAGTGTGAAGTGTGCAGTGTGAACACAAGGTTGGAGCTGGCAATTGGAATGTGGAACAGACTCATGTGGTGTAAGCCAGTCACATGAAAAGGCAGAGCCGTGACTTTAAAGACTTTGCATGTGATGAACTTGGGGTCTAAATTCCAGTCATGCCCCTCTTCAAATTCTAACCTGCTCACAATTCTCGTGGCATACAAAATCATTAAAATCACTCTTTATTAAAAGTAGCTATTTCATCTATCAGCAAAAATATCAACAATACATCTCTGGGATAGCTGACCCCGCCTTTGTCTTGCTGCTATTTTGCTGTGGTGCCAACGTTTAAAATTGAATATAAAGACGTAGGCTACATGTATCAGTGTGTGACTTTAAATAGTTTAATAATGTAATTGCTCTCAGTTCTAAAGTTGTACATGTTGCTTGTTTTGGCCGTGCAGGTATAGTCTACTTCGTCATTCCAAGGAGAGGCAGAGTCTAGATGGCCTCAGCAACCTAAACTATTCCCCCCTAGTGTCCAGGAGGTCTCTCTACACCAACATTTCTGTCAGCCTGAACCGAAGCCTTGCACCCGTATCTGACTACTGATCTAGTCAGGCACACCCATGTGGAAACCAAAGTCCTCTAGGACATCAGCCATATTTCACCAGTTGCAGCCCAATTTAGGATTTTAGGTTGATCAGTTGTGACCAATTTGTTTGTTTTATATGCAAAAAAATATTGGAAACAGAAATAGGTTTTGAGAGAATAAGGATAAAAGCAGCAATTGCTTGTGCCACTGTCCATCTCTTCTCTCATTTAGGCATTGTTAGTCTTCCGTTTTCACATGCCTTCCGCACCATTTTGGCCTTCGACAGTTCATTCATTAAGTCGTGCATTCCTCATTTTGCTTATTCATTCAGGCAAGTCTTTTGCTACTGCGCTTGGGGGTGGTATACACACATAATAACTTAACTGTGCTAATGGTCCTAAGACATTGAATTTATTTTGCCCTTGCACTTCAGTTGTTTTCACCAGTGCAGTAAACCCTGTTAGAATGTGTGCACACACACACAGAAACTCTTGCAGCTGGTCTGCGGTAGATATATGCCAAAATCTGCAAAGTAAAAGAAACAAGACAGTTTATCGAGAGTGGGTTTTTTCAGATAATCGTTCTAGAGTATACTAAGCATTTTAAACTGCTTTAATGTTTGTGTTGTGTATGTGTTTTGGCTGCTTGGGTGTTTTAGGAGCAACTTTGGTAATGTTAGCAATAAGCTGTGATATCTGACAGCAGAACTTAAGACATTCTCAGTTCACCAATGCAATAGCAAGGCTGCTAGACCTACCCTGGTAGAATTCCACAGAAGCACTGAGAGAATTGAGCTGATTGTGCTCTGTATGCAAACCTCACACTTTTTGCCTAAGCAAACATGTCAACCAGTCAGAAACTGTATGTGTGTGTCTGCGTATACAAGTAAGGGAAAGCTATGCAAATGGGCACAATAGGTATCCTGTTGTGTACTGGATCCTGAAGGTGACTTCCATGCGCGTTTACCCCAATTAAACTGTGACAGTTGACTCTTGACCTCACCTGGTGTGTCATGTAAGGCTAACGAGAGAGGAACAGTTGTCTCTCATTTACGTCCGTTTAATATTGTTTACTCACCTCCGGCTTTATATTGGAGAATATGGGGTAGATAATACATGATTGCTGTTGCTGCTGTTTACAGAAGTTTTTCCTATAATGTTAATTTTAAGAGCACTGTTTTCCAGCCATCCTCCATTGTAAACGTATGTAAAGCAGCTGATGTAGGGGACGTTTATCTTAAAGAGGTAACAGTTGAAATGGTTCTCATATCCTCATGGCCATTTACGTGGAGGTGTAGATCTAACGCCATGGGCCTCGGTGATACAGACAGCATTAAGATGGACCCCTCTCTCATTGTGTGCGTTCTTTTGTGGTATTGATAGTTTTAAATAGTCTATCAAAAAAATACGAGATAAGATACAAACCTCAAATCTACCATCTAGCTATACATTTTAATTTCATTTTTTTTACGTATCTTTTTAGGGAGAAAAATGCGGTGGGGTAGACTAACTGTATCCCCGAAATGAGTAATGAGGCTGGACCTCAATTTATTTATTCAATCTCTTGTGAATTATGTTCTGTGATTGTTTTTATTTTTCATGTGGTTGGTGTGATAATCTAATATGTGATATATGACAGACTGTGTTAGATGCACTGAGATTTGTATATTTGAATGGGATCGTGAGGTGCCCATCTGTGTACGTGCACTCCTCTGTTTCGCTCTGTTTCACTCAGTTATGGCAGACTGAGTCAAATGGAAGCTTAACTTCTGGGGGTCAGATTCACAGCAGTATTCTTAAGACAGGGTAAATCTTAGAGACGGTCCTCAAAGAAATGCCATGATGTTCATAAGAATGCAGTTAGGTGCATTTTCTCAATATGGCCCTATACGAACATTTCATTATCTCATATTCTTATAGAAATGTTCTTTTGTTTGCTTTGTACCAAAACTTTATATTATTTGTTATGTTTTGCTTTACTGCATCTAGCAGATCACATATTGAGCAACTCAAATGTTTATTTACAGTTGGCCATTCCAGTAATTATTAGTCAGAATAAATATAAACCTTTTTTAGGTTTATAGCACTGTAGATGGCTTGCCCATTAACTGGCTGTCAAAACGATAATGAAAAATGTAATCGTAAGATAGATGTATTTATTAGTTAAATATATTTCACTGATATATATAAGGAAGCTATTATCAAGGTTTTAACAAAGGTTCTATTTTGCATTAAGATGCTTTAATGAATCTGCCCCCAGACGATATACTGTATGGTCTCATGAAATGTAATGGGACCCCGAAGCCTAATGTGTATTAATGTGTTGTATAGACACTGTTTGAGCAGGCCATTTTGTGTGACAACCACAGGGAAAGAGATAAATTAATCAGGAACTGCTGGGAATCCTTTTCTTTCACTACGCATCTCCCATATCCTAACTGATCATCAATGGTGCTGACCTTTCCATATGTGCTTATTGGAACTAACTTATGAGATCCTGCAGACTATAGCAGATGGATTTTAGTGAAATAAAACATTAGCTTTTATGGCCTCGGTATAGTACTGGGACATCCATGCACCAGCTTTAGTTTCCTAGTTCTAAACATGTTGCTTGCTGGTAAGGAAAAACAACATTCCTGTTGACGGATTAAACCATTATGGATATGTGTGTCCTCTAAATGTCTGCTGTACAGTTATCCTAACCAGAAGCACGTATTTACCTCCTTCCTTATCATCCTGACGTGGAGGTGCCTAGTGAGAAATTTGAACAGCAAAATCATATTTTCATTTCCATGTGTGTTTGATTGAAATGGCCGACAATGTCAATGCAGAGGCCTGTTGTCCTCCATTTAGTTTTAAGTTTTGTTGTCCATGTTTTTAAAGCACTGATGTGAGATTTAGTACCATGTTCACAGGTCCTTATTTTTGTACTTTTTTTTTTTTTTTTTTTTTTTTGGGACTATGATGTTTTCATTTTTTTCTTTAAGAAGCTAGCTATGGACGGATAACAAAACCCAAAAAAGTGTTAGCAAAAGCAATTTTTGAGACTAGAAAATAACGCCAGGTACATAGACCCTCTGGATGTAAATAACCGTAAAAGTAATTCACAATGTAGAACTAAGCTGGCTAACACATGCTGTGTAGGGTCATTCACACCCCTTACAAAGTTAAATGAGTTTGTTTATTGAATGCAGGAAATGGGGTTCAGTCTGCTGATGACATGTACATAGTTGACATGTCTTGGTTCTGTATTGCGAATGCTCCCAAACAAGACATACACTATTCTGATCCATTCTATGCCAGTCTAAATGATGGTTCCTCTGCTGGGAGACCTGACGAGACTGGCAGCCTTAAAGCTTGATAATTTATTTCAGTGTTTTTCACTAAATATTTTTTTATAGGCAAAATATATTGAGAGAAAAAAAAGTGCATATCAAGATGATAATTGTAAATATGTCGTGATGTCTTAAATTACTACAGATGCTAACTTAACGAACAAGGCTTTGGAGTGGTTTGGCTGATGTTCAGTTTTGTGCCATTTAAACAATAGTGAAGAATGCATATCAATGCTTTTCTACTGGCGCTTACAAGCACAGCATTTTAAAGTATTTTCCTGTATTTGACAGTGGCAGGTACAGTATAGTAGTACAGTATAGGATGTAGATGTCACACCATATGCTTACAATGCTTAGAATTAAACAGGTGCCCCAAAGCCAGCATCACAACCCACTCCAAAATCTAAAAAACTATTTTATATGACAGAACTTAGAAAATAAAATATAAATGACTATGATCTGACTATGATGATGATCTCAAATATATCTTGATTATCACAAATGTAGTTCTGATTGTAAGGAGGAACATTCTCCTTGAATTTAAGCCATTTGAAGCCAGTTGTTTAAAAACTTGATGTCAGCCTTATGTGTATCTGTTTGTGTATCAGAATATTGTTTTTGATTATTGAAATTTGTATGATGGAGATTTTCTTTTATACCATCATTGTTATTGTGAAATTACACCAATAAAATTCAACTTTAAAAGATATTTGTTAATTCTGTCATATCACAGATCCATTTGTAACCATTTGGTTAGAAATGTGTGTGCTCTATTCAAGAATACAAGAGCACAAACATGACCTTTTGTAAACCCTTCGTCCTCACTGTAACAGTGCAGAGTACAAAGGGGTCTCAGGAGACACAAGGCTGCAAATTGGGATGTTAACAAGCAACCAAACTTTAACTTCAGTCCATTCATCTGTTTGTCACACACTGAAGGCCTTTGTCAGAAATGCTAAGCAGAATCCCACTTTATTTTTAAATTATCTTTTTTTTCTGAAATACCTTCTGACCTCACAGTAATATATTTATTCTAAATGTGTTATTGGGGATTTCTTGCCATCAGCAAGGCAACATGGAAACCGGATGCTGACGCTAATGCTTTGACGGCACGTGAGATGAGCTGAATCAGCCCTGTGGCACAAAAACAACCGATCTTCACAGTTAACAAACAAATGTGAATATAAAATTTATTTAAAACAATCAAATTTCCCGTGCTTCTCTGTGCACTACTGAGTATGAATTCTGTTTAGTTTATTATAAGAACCTTTTGATTATCATCAATGCCACTTCTATGTAGCCATATAACACTGCCCACATTTTGTCCATAAGAGCTAAGTGCAAGAGATGTTGGGCACAGGCTTAAAGTGGGTTACAAGTTTGGCCACAGTAGCCACATCTTAATGGATGAAACACAAGGCTTTGGTATACTAACACTGCTGTCACTTAGTTGTCAGAGGCACACAGACGGCACTTTTGAGGATAGTGCTGGCATGGTTACAGCATAGCACAACATACACAGTGTCACTGCTCTGCCACTAAGGCTTTGATTTTCAAAGCCCTTCAGCCTGTGCAAAGTGTGTGTGTCTGTGTGTGCTGGAAAAATATGTCACCAAAATAATAGATGAACATAAAAGTTCAGTACAGTTCATTCTTTCCATGTGGGCCATTGTGTGTATGCTGAGGGTGTCTGTATGGGAGTTAACTTAGAAAGAAACCTTTCAACGTTCCAAAAACGTTATCTCTCCATTTTCAATTAGGTAAACAAAGAAAAAAACATCTATTTAAGAGCATGTACTGTACTGTAGCAAGGTATCCTGCTCAATGATTAGAGAGAAGTGATAGGGGATGTTGTGTAATTAATTGGACTACAGTTATGTAGCGCTTTACATGATTTGCCTCACATTCACACGCACATTCCTATACCAAGATGGTGATGTCAGCTATGCAAGGAGACACCTGACCACCGGAAGCAGTTAGGATTAGGTGTCTTGCTCAAGGACACCTTAACACTTAGTGAGGAGTTAGCTGGGTTTGAGCTAGCGAGTTCTTGATCACCTATATCGTCCTGCTCTACCACTGCACCACTTGCCACACCTTGTTGCGTGTTTGTGAGGCCATTCGCATCGTGCATGTGTTTGTGTCTGTACTGTAGAAAACCTATAAGGATGAATGTCGTCATGTTACAGTTTGCATACATTACATTCTGTACTCAGGTCTGCTGATCACTGTTACATTATAACTAGCCTCACACTACTAGAGCCACAGCCTTGGCTATAACTGAGTCAAGACCCGCCTATTTGAAAGGAGAGGTCATTTGATTGACAGGCACCACAACCAACTGCATACTGTAATTCAATGACCAAATCGACTTATACTGAGGAATTTGTTGGGAATATAAAGAGTCTGGCTGTTTGCAGGTCTCGTAAATCCGTTAAGTACGCTTTGGGCATTGCTTAAAAGCAATGGAAAGACTGATTATAAGAGTTGGCGTCATGCCAGAATTATGTACGGTATACATCCTTGTGAGTGACAATGCCAACAGCCAATGAAAATCTACCAGCCCACTTCCCGGTAGTGCTGACACCCTGCAGGAGTCTAGTATGTATCAATCGTTTGCTGCAAGCCTGTGACGCGCCGCTAGGGAAGCAGGTGTGCTGTAAGCAATGGCAGCACAGAACCACAGTGACCTCTCGCATATCTCTGTGCTGTTGCACTTCAGCTCAGCGCAGGGCAACCAGTTGATCCCGGGCCTCTGATTCCCTCTGGGTCCTCATGCTGCACACACACATACGCTGCTTTCTGTGAGTGTGTGTGTGTGTGGTGCACATCACGTCATGCTTATTCCTTCCCGTGCGGCTGGTCTGCAGTTCCATTCACCCCCTCCCACCCCTACTTCCTCCCCCTCCTGGTTGTCTTGACTCATCTTAGCTCTCCCAGATGCCACCATGCTTACCATACCATTTCACGTCACATTTATTCTGCTGCTCTCATTTCCTCTGACACACACACGCGCACACACACACGTGGTATCGGCTGCTTTAATCTTCTCCTCGCTCCAACCTCTTCCTCCTTCCCTTCTCTTCCCGCCAGTCG
>JAODUK010000022.1:2457262-2468754 GCA_027564635.1 Typhlichthys eigenmanni
CCCCCCCCCCCCCCCCCCCCCCACACACACACACACACACACACACACACACACAAGCTCTCTGCTCCCTGGCAGCCGTGCCATCTGCTGCGCTGGTCCTGGCTGTGCTTTGGCACCGCCCACACCAGCACAGTGAAAACACCAGTTTGACAGTTGTCATAAACATGCCCTGAGTAACCGCCTCGCCGTGCAACTGCTTAATGAGCCTGGCACAGTGAGTGTGCCTGAGATGGAAAACACATTCTCATCTGGCCATGGTAGGGGAAACAGGCGGGGGGGGGTTATGACGGGACGTGATTGTGCGACGTTATATTTGTCGTCTCCCCCCTTTCCCCCCCTCCCATCCTCAGGGCTTGGGGAGCGAAGGCCAGACGGGGGACGAGCAAGAGGAGAGAGAGAGGCTGCGCAGAGTGCTCAAACAGATGGGACGAATCAAGTGTCCTAGCGAGGTATGCTGTTTGTGTCTCCTCTCCTTTCTTTATCTTTGTCGCACCGTCTCTCCCTCTCTCTCTCTCTCTCTCCCTCTCTCCCTCTCTCCCTCTGTCTCTCTGTCTCTCCCCCCTTACGCTGGCATTTCCATGCCCTTTACAGACGGTTATTCGCCTTTTTCCGTGCCTTTGCTTTTCTTGCTCTCCGCTAGCCACTGTTGTACTTCCCTGTGTTTCCCACTGTCATTTGTTTGCCCCCCCCCCCGCTTGCGTTCTGCCTCGTTCTTGTCACGATGCCCGAAACCACACCAACACTCTGCTTCCCATTACTCACACTGGAGTGTGAAAGCTAGAGGAGGGTGTGGGGGGAGGCGGGGGGAGGGGGAGCGAGCGCGGCGGAGAAACAGACTCTCTACAGTTGACATTTGTTGACGCAGAGAGAAATGAGCAGCAGCTCCCGCCTGTTCCTCCAGTCTTTTAGCAGCCGCCACAACATATCGGCCAAGTGCGCCGATTGTGTTCGGTAAAAAATGGCCGCCGTGCCCTATTTACCCAGTTCCCACCTGTAATGCGTGTTTCCACTGCACACTGGCTTGCCACGTGCGCACACACGTGCACGCGACCACAGGGCTGCTCAGCCAACTTCTCCAGTCTGATGGGCTACCAGTACCACCAGAAGCGCTGCGGCAGGGATATCTCGGAGGATGAGAAGCCCGTGTTCCTGTGCCAACACTGTGGCAAGACATACCGCTCCAAGGCTGGCAGAGATTACCACGTACGCACCGAGCACCCCCCGAACACAGCAGCTGCCCCCACCAACACCACCACCACCGTCGCCACAAACAACAACACCACCATCACCAACAACAACACCACCACCACCGCCACCAACAACAACACCACCACCGCCACCGCCACCAGCAACAACAGAGATGCCACCGAAGACACCAACAACAACACAGGCAAAGACAGGGTAAGCCCCACTGTGTCAATTAGAGTAGAAACAGAAACATTATACATGCCATTGTGCAGCCAATGAGAGCAGAGTACCGCAGCCAGCTCTTCCTATACCTCCAGGTGATCTCCGAGGAGCTTCTCCCAGGGGGGAGGAAGAAGGAGTGGCAGGAGAGGTCCCCCCCTGGCCGACCCAGGGAGAGGGAGAGCGAGGCCAAGGAGAGAGAAGAGGAGGTGGAGGAGGAGGAGGAGCGAGGCGGGGGGCCCGTGGCGCCCCGCGACAGCCTGGGGGAGGACTTTGAGCGGACCCCCAGTGGGCGGGTGAGGCGGCGTTCGGCCCAGGTGGCCGTCTTCCACCTGCAGGAGATAGCAGAGGACGAGCTGGCCAAGGACTGGGGCGCCAAGCGGCGCATCAAGGACGACCTGGTGCCCGACAGCAAGAGGGTACGCACGCACACACACACACGTGCACGCACATGCACCTGCACGCACGCGCACACACACACAGCAAGAGGGTATGCACCTGCACGGACGCACACACATACATGCACAGGCTCGCACAAACACACAGCAAGAGGGTACATGCACACACCATGTGAGACCACCTGGCTCCATACATCAAGAGCATTATCAGCACAGAACACAAGCACACACACACAACTACACATCAAAGCCAGCCTGACAAACGGACACAATCCAACACTACACCAGGAATATGAGAATAAAGGTGGCATCAAACACATGGAAATGCTCTCCTTCTATCCCCCCCCCCCCCTTCCCTCCTGCTTTGTAGTTGAACTACACCCGGCCTGGTCTTCCCAACTTCAGCCCTGAGCTGTTAGAGACCTGGAAGAACGAAGTCAAGGAAAAGGGTTTCATCTGCTGCACCAATGGAGTGAGAACAGTTATTGGATGTGTTAAATGTGTCACCGTGTATAACTTAACATTACGTTGTTATAATGGGAAACGGGAGCCAATAACGTTTTGCGTAGGAAAGAATGGGTCTGGAATGTTTGCAGTGGCAAACATGCTAGGTTAGGGGTTACATGCTGGTCGACTCAACAGAAATACTGTGGTTGCTGCTGGGTTTAAGAGGAATCTGTACTACAACCACTGTGTAAAATGACAACTGGTGTGATTTTAAACACGTTTAAATACAGTATAGAAAGGCCTATAGTGTCGCTTAATGCTTTGAACCTTGTGGTTGTAATTTATAGTGGTTCTCCACATTAGGGATGCTTTAATTTATATTAAGATGCTTTGATTTATATTCGATAGAATATATGATTGTTTTCAATGGTGATATACATACATAAAATAATACTATATAATACTTATTTATATAAATGTAATTACATGAAATCATAGGCTACACAGTCTATACCGAAATATAACTGAAACTATTTAATTTTATGATTTCAGGTAAATACATTTTAACATGTCTCGATTGTATATTGATTATTTATCTACAACCAGGAGCTACTGTAATACTTGCGCTAATAGCTAAAAATAAACCGGTGGTAACTCCGTAGCCTTGCCGTAACAGTCAATGATCGAAGTCTTCATCCTACGATGCCAAAGGCTTTCTAACGCTTCGAAAATTGACGAGAAAGACCATTGACGAAGCTGCAATTTTTGACGAGTTGGGAATGAGATCGTGTTGTGGCTAAACCGACTATCAGAAAACCCAATGGCATGAGTTTCAGTGATTTATTTCTATCACATTAATGCAACACGAGTCATGCAATAGCCTAGCGCAGCCTAGAGCCGTATATGGTTAGTTACTGGGCTAGGATATAGCTGTGATTTTAGCACAAGGAGACAATGACCATAAAAGGATTTTATCATAATTCAATGTTTCGTGTTTCGAATAAGAGCAGTCACTACTGGTACTGTGCAGTTCATACTGGCATGGGCCAGTCAGGATGTTATAGGCTTCACTCACCAATGCTGAGCACTCACTTGTGAATAGGTCTGGCAGTGTTCCATTGGGAATCGTATTCCAATGGATCAGTCGTATCCTCCTACTTGGCGTAGACCTCTGGTTAATTTTAAAAGTGTTTTAATCATTCTACCACCATTTTGAAACACGCTTGACTTCAACGTCATCTCACTAGCCCACGCTGATTGGGTGGCTGTGCGAACGCTAAAGTGATCAGGGTTTCCAGACTGTAATCTCAGCTAAATAAATTGAGCTGAGAGCATAGTTGGGCGGAGCCAGGCTAAGGCTCTCTTGCTCTCTTGCTCTGGGCAAACTTTTGCATGCCGACTGTGCCACCCCATACTAATGTAGCACCAGACAGCTCTCATATGAATTGGCATGTGCATTCATGGTTTCCCACTGTGGGTAATACAATTCCTAATTTATATTCTTTATTAGACAAACTGCTATTGATATATGTATGACGTATTTGGCATTATTTATTCCTCATTGGAATGTAGTTTATCATTGTGCTGTGCAAACTGTTTTGTAAAGTATCTGTGTGTAATACACACAAAACACAAAAAAACACGACTGCTCAACTTGAAAAATCTCAGTTGACTTAAGGGGCAACGACTGATGATTCGACTTTGTCTTTCAGGGGGCAGCCCAATATAAAAGCATACGCTACGGCTACAGGACCTGTATGATTGTTTGCCTTGCTTAGCCAGTGTTTTTTCTTTGCTTTGTTCAGAACTGTGAAGCCGTCTACTCCAGTGTGTCAGGACTCAAAGCCCACCTAGCCAACTGCAGTCAGGTATGAGCTTCTGTGTCTTTGGCAGTCCATTCTCTGCATGCAGGTCCTTTCTTAACAGGTCCAGAACCATATTTGGGGAGTACTTCTGGGAGGGAGCTAAGCGAGTAAGCCTAGCTTAGGTATTATATTTATATTACTTATTCCAATAGTGTTCGGATACACGACACTCAATTAAGATTATCCAAGCTTAGTTAATATAGGAACTAGTGTTGCGCCGATAGACGATGCCATTGTCCATCTCCGATGAAAAACAGTTGGCAAAAAGTGGCAAAGCAGTGTTCAGACTAAGTTCTAAATATCTACTAAAATGCTCTAGATTTATTAAGAATGTAGCAACAGTGGGCTTTATCATGAAGACTTTGCATTGCCGATGTTAGCAGGCGTTAATATGCAGTACTGTACTTTTCAGGGTGTGTGTGTCTGTATTTGTGTCCTGCAGGGTGCTGGCGAACTGGGGAAGTACACATGTCTGATATGTCAGAAGGAGTTCAGCTCAGAGAGTGGTGTCAAATACCACATAAGCAAGACACACTCGCAGGTGGGCTCACAATTCACTCATGTTAACAGCACCCATACATTCACCAGCTGTGAAGTTGTGAACCAGTGTTGATTTCTGTGTAATCCTGCTAGCTACAGGGATAGGGAGGGCCGCTGCGTCACAGCAGGAGCGCTGCTCTATAACATTGTGTTTGGTTTCCCATAGAACTGGTTCCGAGCAGCAGCCAGCCACGTTGTTTCCAGCAACAAAAGCAAAACTACAGAGAACAATGGCATCAAAGCCGAGGTTAGGAACGGCGCCACCACTGGCAAAAAGAGGGGACGGAAACCGAAAGAGCGCCCTCCTGTGGCTGAACCCGTACCAACAAAAACTTCAGCACCCAGCGCTGCTCAAAACTCTTCCCCTATCACCCCATCTTTGGGCCCCACAGAGGCCACTACTACCATCCGAACCTTGACAGACAGTGGCAGTCTGGTCCAAAGCAGACTGCCCAATGCCTCCACAGCCAGGCGGAGCAAACACAAAAGGGTTTCCCCCTCAGAGTAGCTCTGCTTTAACCATGCCAGGATCCAGACAGGATGCTGACAGTACATGTTGCACCAGGAAACTAAAACACTGACTAACGCCATACAGACATGGCAGAGAGAAGGATGCTAAATCAACCATTGAGAAGTAAAACTCTTATTCCAGACTTTAAAGCTTGTTTAACTTCCTAAAGTGTTTGTCTCCTGGTAAATACCAATACCAATATGTGACAGTAATGTGTTTTCATTTCCTAAATTTTATGTCTCCATTTTTAAGGCACACATTTCAGTTTGTCTACTCAATTTAGAGGTTAATTATAATTCTAATCAAATTGAACTCTTGATTTTTACATGGGTAGCATTTTTTTTTTTAACTTAATTAGTATTACAAATGAATTGGTACAATTCTCTCGACATTTCTGTAGGTTGATGTTGTGTTTAAGAGATTGTTTTAAAGGATATTCTATTAGCATGGTAAGGTAATTTACTAATAGTGTTTAAACTTTTTTTTCACAGGTATATTGTACTGTGTACATAAACAATATCTATATCTATATTATCTATTTACTCAAAGCAATGATGCCATCCATCAATTTCAAGACTGACAGGTAAATTGGATAAGCAATCAAATCAAATTATTTTACCGCGTGCTACAGTGCATTGAAGAATTGATTCATTATATGTTTTTCTTGGTTATTTTTATTTTTATTGCTTTTTTATCTTGGCTATCATTTTGCTTTTATTGTTTATTCTTGTCTATGTTTTATAACAACCAAATGTCTTATAAGCTCAAATGTTTGTCAGTGGTCAATTGTTAATTGATATTCTACTATGTTGCTAGTACAGTAGTGTTTGGATTGTGTCTTATATTTCATTTCAGTGACATGTATTTTTAAATATGTTTGCGTCATTATACAGGTATATGATTTCACAACGAATTAACAGACTACCGGTTATACAATATAGTGGTCTTTTTTACACTATGTAAATTAAGCAGAATATCCATAGTGAAGGGTATAAGATACCATCAGCAAGGTATACAGCAAGTTGTGTCTGCATTTAACTCAGTAACACTAAGTATGACATTGTTTAGTTGGTAGTTTATTGATAATCCACTGTCTAAAAATGTATGTCTAAGAAATAGGTTTGAGAATGCTATATTTTAGACAAAAAGGAAAATGGTGTGGAATGCTTGTTGCACCATTGCTGCACAATCGAATTGAGATGCCACAATTTATTTTAAAACCAGGTCTAAGGCCAAATACCCTTGGACGCTGATTTTGCTAAAATTAAACTATTATCTTTTGTAGAGTGGTTGAGGATAATAATCTGTTATGAAAAAGAAAATCTGAAAATGAAAATTTTGATTTAATCTGTATATTAACCGATTCCTAGTCGCTAAAAGCTATTATCTTGCACTTTACCCTAAAACCCCTCCTATTCCCCTTTTTAAAAGTTTGCACTACAGGAGCATTAAACCCAATATACAGCTATATGGCACAGAAGCATCATTATTTAACTTGCATCAAATCATGCGATGAACTAGAAAAATTATCTACATGGATAATGAGCAGCATGTTCCAATTGTTTGCATTAGCTGGGATTTATTATGATCGCCTAATTATAACTTTCTACACAAAGCCATAGTCTTGTTAAATGCAATGCTGCTCTATCAGTCAGTTGTGATTGATTAGGATTACAAAAAGGCATACAATATTAATAATTTTATTCATAAAAAATCTAATGTGTGCAATCAGAGAATATATTCACATTGACGTGCTTAAAGTAGATACTTGAATCCACAAAGTTTTATTAATTGTTTGAGCAAATTAAAGAACTATAAATATTTGATTTATATTTACAGTGTATGTTGATAAGAAATATCTTGCTTGCTAAAAAGTAACTGATCTATTTTATATTATCGTATGTGTATTATCTAGATAGCAATCTGACAGCTTCGGGAGTATACCATTGTAGGAGGATATTCTGGTAAAATACTAAGGGTGCTTTTACTTGCCACTCCACCTTAAGGACTGCTGAAATACCTGATTCTCTTTAGTCAGTTAATTTACTCGTCCTAACAGATATTGTTACTGACAAGTCCTGAAATTTGCACCAACAAAAGCCAATGTCATTCAAATCAAGGATTGATGTCAACAGTCGCAAGATATTCTAAGTTTGAAATGTGTGTGTGTGTGTGTTCCTTAGGCATCATCCTTGCACCATCACCTTTATATAGACGGTAGAGAGGGTTGTTGGAGCTGAATACCTCCATTTATAATCAGCTGATGGAGTATATTCAGGAGAGGGAGATTATGCATGTGTCTGTCTCTACCTGCAGAGTAGACATTTCCCTTCGATCCAGGTTTGATGAATGGAGTTTAACAAGCACTGATGGGTCTACTGACCTTTTTCAATAAGAGTCGTCCACAACTTGGACAAGTGACTGTGTATGTGTATTTGTGAGTTAGCACCTTTATAATGGCGGGATGTCAGGAATGGAAACACTTTGTTTTTTGAGTGTTACGCCGTGGCACAAATGTTCATCAGTTGCTTGTATATTGTCTCATTGATTGTCACATTGACTGTGTTTACCTAACAAGCTTTGGTGTTGCAATATTATAGTTGAGCACTGCTTTTAACAGTGAATATTTTCTATTTTATCACTCCCTTTACTATCTGTCTTCCTATGATGTGGAAAACACATATCCCGCAGTGTGTGCTGACTGCAATGTTTTTAGAGAGTAGGCCTACAGCAATACACAATGTTTAGCTGGTTTTGTTGGCTTGCTCTGATACTTTGATATTGTATTCTAAGAATCATATAGCTTTTTTCACTTCCCTGCTTTTTCTTTTTTTTTTTTTTTTTTTTTTTTAAATATTATGACATAAAAAAAAAAAGTTAAAAAAAAATGTCTGTTTTGGAGTACACTGTTGTTTTATCCATTTTAAGGATGCACATTAATTTAGCTTTTTCATGTACATATAGACAAACACGTTGAGAAAGTCCTATATTATTATCTATTCAATATGGGACAAGGCGTGTATGTGTGTTTGTTTCTGTATTTAGTGCACTTACTATCCCATGAAATAGGCTTGAATTAGGAGTGTTGTTGGAGCTTTCTAGTTACCTGGACTGTGTAGTGTGACTTTTGTACCTGGGGAAAATGCAAGCTCAAGTGTCTTCCCTTTCAGAAATGTTACTTCCCCAAACAAGTTTAATCTCTTCAAATCCTCTCCATTTTTATTTAAGCGACAGTAGCTCGCTTTGTATGCCTCTTACTGTAAAAACAGAAAATGGCATCCACCCATATTGCCTAGGACATTGTGATGAAGATGAAGAGTTAAGAGATTATGCTTTTGAGGATATCCAACTAGGGTATGTAGGTTACAGGTTAAATGAGACTAATGATGTCCCCATTTGTATTAAAAGTGTCCAATATCAAACATGTAACTGTATATTACCTAATAATTGAGGCATAGTACATCCTGAAATGTACTGTTACAATTTCCCCCCAAACTTGTGTATTACCTGTGCATTAATTATTATCCCTTATACTAATTAATAAAATGTTGTTGACTAAGTTTGTGTCACTAAACTGTTCAATTGCTTATTCATTATTTGTTGCACAGCAATTTTATAAGTAATTACTGTAATTCGTTATTACTTCCATTATAACAAATTAAGCATAGCCTATTTGTGATGTGTAGCTCCTGTCCGGTTACTATCATAGGGTTAATATCTACTACACACACACCATGCCAAATGTTTGTTCCGTTAAAATACCAAATTCGCACATGGCCTCATACTTGAAGCTCTGCCAACGTGAGCGTTTAGAACGGACCATATATGAATATACCGAACTGTACGGCACATGTGTTATAGATCGAAAAACCTAGTAAGGGTTATTTTGGGAGTTGTAGTCTATATCAGGTGGTTCATGTACAAATTCGGGTTGACGCTTATTGTGAGTTTACTACATGCCCCATAATGCCACAGCATGAATTCACATCTGAACAGCTGATTGTCAATACATGGAACAATAATGTCTGCCGTATGTAGAGAAGGAAGGGTGTCAAAGATGGAGAGCGATGAAAGAGAAAGAGCTTCCTCGTTATCAAACAGGTACAACAAAATGTCTTTAGACGATGCTTTGGAGAAATTGTAACAATGGGTATTTATGTTTAGTAGATTACAAGCTACAAGCTACAGTAGGCCTATTTGTATTTCAAGATCCACGACCAGTGTCAGCATTGTGCCTTCATGGAGGAAGTACGGTAGCCTGCTGTCGCTGTGTCCAGTTATATATAAAGATCGCACATCGTGTAATGGAAGTTTGAGTATTGAATATAGGCCATTATAATGTATATGTCTACCTGTAGTTTTAAACAGGTAGGATACATGAGCTACGTTGTTGACAGTTATTCAACATGCATCCCCATTAGCTAACCTCCTGTCGTTATTAGCACTTACAGTAAATAAGACTAAACACAAGATGACAAAATATGACGCAGGCCTATGTTTATGAATAAAGGCAAATGGCAATAGACATCGATAAGTAAAAAGGCTACTAATGAGTGAAGATATCTAGTGCTTATTATAATAAAATAAAGTGTGCATTGCATACTATATTGGGGTTTGCATTAAAACATGAGTGTCTCATCATCTATGGAATGTGCTGCTCTCAGGAAACATTCCTACAGTAGGATTATAATGTACGGTACATGATTTTAAAAAGCGCCATATCTATTTCTAGTAGCTCTACCATGTATGAAGAAAGTGGGCGAAATTCCTCATAAAGCCACGAGAGGGTGTTACTATACTAGGCCTACATTGGTACATTAAGATACACTTTTTACTACGTGCTCAACAGCAACATGTTCTGTAGTAGGATTAGGATATACTGTATATTATGCATCCTATATATGTAGGCAAATACTTTTATAATTTACATAGTTGAATGACATATTAATGTTTCAGTAGCCTACATCTCTGACACTTCCTGAAATATATACTGTATCTTATTACAAATATTTTTATTAGCAATTTACTTTATATGTTTATAATGAAATGGAACCAGCACTATGCTATGTGCAGTAGTCTACCATTAGCAGTGCCATACTGCATTCAATTTTACACTTACACTACAGTACATGTATCTTTAGCCTAACATTGCATCAACTTAAAACCAACCCCCCAGGGTCTTTCTCTGTTGCTATGGAGAGAAATATAGCTTTGTGATTTGCATAGCAACCAGTTGAAGGATTTTGTTGAGAGGCTGTCTTGCCATTATTAGAGGGGAAAGAAGTTAATTATTATTGTAAGTGAAGTAAACAAGTCCGTATGTTAAGTTATGTAGTTTTCAATGATATGTATATCTAATAGTACAGTGTGTGTTTGCACTGTTTATATCATTGTTTTAGGTGCACAATTAAATATTTTTAAATAACCTTTGCTCTTTGATGTTGACAATGGTGGGCAAGATACTCAGGAATTGTAATAAGTTACTAGTTACTTATTACTCCTTAAAAAAGTAATACTATTACTTTACTTATTACTGGGTATTAAACGTTATTAGTTACATTACAATATTACTTTCACAATAAGTACCCTGTCTCGGCCCTTCTGAAAAATGACAACCTGTGTAGCCAGCTAATTTTAGAATTGAATTATCTTTATTGGAACAATAATTAACCTTAGGAGTCAACAATCAGCCAAAGTGAAAACATTGCAGCCTCTCAAACCAGATGAGTGGACAGGTTGGTTCACTTAGCCTCCTCTAAATTTGCTAGGACCAGAAATCTTGTTCTTGTAACACAGTAATGCAGCATTACTTGGATTAGTAATTGTAATGTTATTACTGTTTTGGAAAAAGTAATTAGTTACACTACTAGTTACTGGAAAAAGTAATAATAATAATATTACAGTTACTGCCCAACACTGGATATTGACCGTTTGTGTGTGTGTGTGTCTGTTTTGGGAATGCTGGGTGTTGTCATATTGTGGTGTTGTGAGAGAGGTTTCATGGGGCAGTTTATGTCCCACGAGCCACCTTGTTCCCTTTGCCCCTCCCCCCTTGGACTCCCTCTGCCAGGGCTTATCCCCTGCCACAAAGCTTGTTTTTCTCTCTCTCTCTCTCTCTCTCTCTCTCTCTCTCTCTCTCTCTCTCTCTCTCTCTCTCATATCTTGGTTAGTAGTATCTCTGCCTGTCTATTTCTTTGTTTTCTACCCCCCATCCCCTCTAGTGAAGGGTTTTGACATTGACTGTCACAGACAGATGACCCAGGCTGTGTGTGTGTGTGTGTGTGTGTGTGTGTGTGTGTGTGTGTGTGTGGGGGGGGGGGGGGT
>JAODUK010000022.1:2485276-2496186 GCA_027564635.1 Typhlichthys eigenmanni
CCCCCCCCCCCCCCCCCCCCCACACACACACACACACACACACTCTCACCATTCATCCCCACCCCCGATAACTATACTTACATGTTTTTCCACTTTCCAAATGTTATTTCTTTCTCCTTGATGAAATTTTATCTAGGGATGAGAAGTGTTTTTCTATCCTGTGACACTCTGAAAGGAGGCTTTAGTTGCTGTAGCCTTGGTGAGACTGCTAATGCTTTGGGTGAGACACAAACGTCTCTCTCCCTCTCTCTTAGTATGTCTGCCGCTCGGTCTCGCTGATTGTCTGACAAGTCCATTTCACCTTTCTTTCACCTTCTGTGTCGTTCAGGCACAGTGTAGTCGAAGGCAACGAGAACATCAAAAAAGAGACTATTCAAGCAGCACGAGCACCGCCCACTCGGCATCTATTGCATTGCAGGCCTGAAAGGGTTGGTCTTCTCCCATTGTGGTCGCTTCCCCAAGGTTTCTTCCATTTTTTTCACCAACTTAGTTGTAGGAGTTTTCTTGTTCTCCAATTGGATGATAAAGTACACAGGGTGATGTTTGAAATGTGGGCTTGTGCAGCCCATTGAGACGGTAATGCGATTAAGAAATGAATAAACTTGACTTGACTTGACGTTAAGTACAGAGTTTGGCTTCTTGATGCCTGGAGCTAGGGGAGAGACGGACTTGCCCTAAATGACTATGGGATATAAATGAAGGATGTCATCGTGTCTGTGACGGGGTTGAATGGGGGCTGCTCCTCGTGGCGAAAGTCCCCCCGACTGAGATTGGAAGTGCTCAAATTAAATGAGCCAATTAGACAAGCAAACCAAAGAGGTCACATGGAACGTATTCCATTTATGTCCCCACTGCCCCACACACATATCACTTCTCCACATATCCCTAAAGTCTCTCTCTCACTGGGTCTAGTGAAGCAGTTAATCTGATTAGTCGTCCATCTCTCCCTCTGTCTCTGTGTCACGCTTTTCCCGTTGTTGTGTTATCCTCCAGTGCACTTTGTTTTTGTTTCATTTGAGGAATTGTTTAACATGTCCATTGGTACAGTAATACACACACACACACACACACACACACACACACACACACACACACACGCACACACGCAGCCATGCACATGCCTCTGTTATTTAGTAACATGTACACACTATTGACCAGACTTCTTCTGCAGATTATATTTTGGTAGAGCTTCTAATAACGGATGATACATTACAGCACATATGTTCTGTGCTAGTGTTTAGTGTGCTAGTGTCTAGGCAGCATTCAGCATGTTTACAGTCACTTAAAATAGGGCTAGCCTGTCAATATGACTTGAGGTTAATGTGACCTATACAGTAGTGTTTCACTGTCCATAGAACTTCCATAAAGGACTTTATGGCTCTGAAAAGCAGCCTATACAGTATGCAGTAGACCAGACCAATTCAATGTGCCTGTAGCCCTCTGTGAAAGACGAGAGAGAGAGAGGTAGCGAGAGAGAGGAAGAGAGAGAGAGAGAGAGAGGGAGAGAGAGACGGGATTCAAGCCATTGTGTTCTTTAAGCAGCATGGTTTTTCTCTTTAAGGTGAGAGGTGATGCTTCTCAATACCTCAATCAGCACGAGGCAGAAAGCAAAGAATATCTCAAGGTTAGACTGTCAATAGACTTTTCCACCGATGTGCGAGCTGGAGGATAAAAAAAAACTGGCCTTTTGAAACACAGAGGGACACTCTTATTCTACACTTACACCCAAGTTTCCTCCCAGGCATTCTTATAGTTTCTATTGCCTATAGAGATTGAAAGTGAAAGGCTGTGAGCCAGCAGTCTATTGAACGGGATGGGAGTCTGTCAACTTCACTGTATCCGCTTGACCGCTGCCTTTCACGGGGAGGTGTGTTTGTCCGTACGGAATGTGGGGGAGAAGGGGGGGGAGGGGGAGAAATAGTGGATTTATCTGATCTTACAAGCCGTCAGGTTGAGCACAGCTCTGCTAAACATGACCTGAAGTGTGCCGGCCCCCGAGCAAACGCTGGTGTCACCTTCGCCAGGCGGAGCTGTCATCTCCCGGGACGGCCAATGAGAGCTGACAGCTGTGACGTTCCCTAAACAAATCACCAATGCGCTTGGTAACAGTATGCGTCTCCGCGATGTATTCCTCGCTGAGAGGGAGCGGGCACGGCAGCTGCTAATGTGCTAGCTAATGCACCGGCCGTGTTTGTGTGAATGTGCTTGTAACTTAACACATATATGCGTTGTGTGTGTGTGTGTGTGTGCGTGCAGGTCTATGAATGTACGTGGTTGTGTCTGTCAGTGTGCGATTGCTCTTTATTTATCAGCCACCTCACTGACAGGAGCCAAGCGGCAACATGCACAGTACAGTAGGCTACTGTACTGTGCTCTCTGTCACCTTGTCATCTCTGTCTCGTTTTCTTCAGCTTTCTCCATCACACACTCAATGCCTACATCTGCAGTGGCTAAAGTGACCAGGGCCCACTTTAGTTCACAATGTGGGCCGGCCGTCAACAGGAGTTGCTCACTGAGCAGATCTGCCGATAATGGCAGTAAATATGGCTCCACAGTGTTCCATAGTTCCAGTCATTACAACCAGGGACATACTGGACAAAAGAATGGAACAGAAAATGTGAAGCAAACATAACGTAAAGGCCTTGTGTTGTACCTGGTAACTCTAACACTTTGAGACCGTTACGTGGCGCTTGAACGACATCATTTTGCTTTATTGGATGGCTGAATCAAATTGATGGTCATTGGGATGCAAGGAGTTAGCTCTGCCCCAGGGTTTCACCACTGCACAATGATCGTAGCAGTCAGAAGCTAAGCTACGCTGTAAACACAATGTCATTGTGAATTATTGTGAGTAGATGTCAGTGGGTCAAAATTATTTCCAACTACAACATGAAAGCAGCTGTATAGTCTTACTGTATCTATTTTATTTGTCATATTTCTTTTGTTTCACACCTGGGTTCAGCTGTCCAAGATCATATCAGCTGTGCTGAATTTGACCTCTCTTCTGTATGATAGTTCTACAAATAGCTTATTGGTAATTATAGTTATAAAATGATATGCTTTTCTGCTATACATAACTATTTTATCACAGCCTGTTTTAATTAGTTAGTTGTTTTTTTTCCCCCTTGCATACAAGATGGAGCCCTGGGCTCCTAACACACATACAGTAACACATTTTTTCAAATGAGCATTTCACAATAAACTACAGCAGTTGATATAATAATTTCATGTTAATTTTGTTTGTGTTTCTTTTTCCTTTATACTCACCCTTCCAACAATCTTTAACAAAGTAGTTACATTTCTCAATTATCATTATCATGCTAGGAAACCACATTAGTCAGCATACTTAACAAAAATATTATTGCAAAATGTCGTATTGCAGAAATGTCTATTTGTCAATCAGCTGGTTTGAAATTACTATACTTAAAACAGAAATGTAATTTATTTCGCATCTATCTGTATTACTATCTCTGTCATTTTATGACAGACAGCAGTATATTTCAGGAATATTTCAGTAGATCAGTGGAGTGGTTGTTTTAGCACACGTTTTCGTCAGTTATTACTATAACTACAGTTATTGCACCACACATGTCACTATACCCTGAGCTGACCTCTGTCCTTTCCTGGCAGCAGTCATTTCAGAGAAGAGGCCACCGCTCAGCTACACAGATGAACAACAGGAAGGAGGACATGGAGATCTCCTCCCACTATCGCCAGCTCCTGCGGGAGCTCAACGAGCAGAGGCAGCATGGCATCCTGTGTGACGCCTGCGTCATCGTCGATGGGAAGATCTTCAAGGCCCACAAGAATGTCCTCCTGGGCTCCTCACGCTACTTCAAGACTCTCTACTGCCAGGTAAGGGCACCACTTTGCACCCAGTCGCTCTGGCTGAGGAGGACGTGGAGTGATGCTTTGGATACGTGCAGAAATTACACTAGTAATACAGTGTGAATATGTCGAATGTATCTGTGTTCAGGATAGTCACATCATAGGATTCACATACTGTAATGTCACATAAGTGTTCAATATGTCCTCAGTATGTACAGTGTGAAGGATAGTTGAATACGTGTGTGTTTACATTCGCTATGTTTAAAGGTACATTGTTTTGCACTTCATCACAAAAGGTCTATTGACCTAGGGGAACATTTATCATCACAACATACGTGTGAATACACATACTGTTGTCCTCCAGGTTAAGAAAGGTGCAGAACCCCATCACCAGACCACCGTCACTCACCTGGACATCGTCACGGCGACGGGCTTCAAAGCCATCCTGGACTTCATGTACTCTGCGCACCTTGCGCTGACCAGCAAGAACGTGATCGAGGTGATGTCGGCTGCCAGCTATCTGCAGATGACGGACATCGTGCAGGCGTGCCACGGCTTTATCAAGGCAGCGCTGGACATCAGCATCCGCTCCGAAATGGCCGACGAGCTGGCCGACTTCGAGATGGGAGCCGTGGCCGCTGCCGGCATAGGCATCGGGGGTGCGGGGGGCGCGGTTGGTCTGGTGGGGGGGCTCTGCGGCAGCGGGGGAGGCGGAGGAGGAGGTGGGGGCATAGTGGGCATTGCGTCCGAGGCGCTGGCCTCCATCATATCGGGCCGCAGCGCGTCCCCGTGGCTGGGCCGCCGCACCAGCCCCGCCAACTCCTCGGGGGACTCAGCCATCGCCAGCTGCCATGAGGGGGGCAGCACCTATGGAAAGGAGGACCAGGAGCCCCCCAAGAGCCACGAGAGCCAGGAGGACGGCTGCCACGACTCGCAGCCCGCCTGGCCGCACGACTACAGGCCTGTCACCGTCAAGGAGGAGCAGGTCTCTCCCGCTTCCTCCTCGCACCCCCGGGACACGCCCCGGGGGGCCGCCCAGAGCCAGGGGGAACACGGGGGAGGTGGGGGAGGAGCAGGAGGAGCAGGAGGAGGAGGTGGGGGAGATGGGCCGTGGCAGCCCTCGGGGTCAGGCCGGAGAAAGAACAGGAAGAACAAGGACACGGTCAGACACATTACCCAGCAGGCCGAGGGGCACAGGGACCCGGAGAGAGACAGCAGACCAGGCTCTCCTCTGCCGTCCATCTTGGCCGTGGCCGGCTGGAACTACAATGGACAGGACATCCCAGGTAAGACATGCTGGCTTTACTCACTATTCCTAAGAAGTGGTGTAAGAGAGCAGTGCTTCTGAGCCTACTGTAACACATTGAGCTTGCTTATAGCTCTGGACCTGCACGTGTCCAGAGCTACAGGATAAGGCGCTGCCTTCCGCAGTACATCATTAATAAACATACAAATGACACTATTGGACACTTTTGACAACATGCAGCAAATGCGTGCACCTTTATAATATAACTTAAAATCTTAAATCAAAAAGGACATTTCATTACCCTATAAATAGATGGTTTGTATAAGAGAAGTCCACTGCCACCCAAACACAGATTTAGGCTATTGTGTAAAATGGCAAACACTATTCACTTGAGACTTTTTTATTTTATTTCCCACTTGTTTGAAAAGTGGTCTGATGTTTTTTTTTTAATAATGACACTTTTACTTGATACATTTATTTTTTCTTATATTTCTTATATATTTTTCTTAAGTAAAAAAATATTCATGTAGGCTTTGCTGTGTGCAAAGTCTGCCGTTGCTCTTGTCTCTCCTCAACACACGGTCCTAACATTTATTCACTTGTCTGCTAAAGTCTTCATCATCCTCATCACACGATTGTTCCGTAAGTGCCTGAGTGATTTATATGAGTGAAATGAGTTTCGCTAAGTGAATTACAGTGTTCGCTATATCAATATAAAAGAATGTCACGGCCATTCAGATGGTGAATGGAGTACTGCAGGAGAGGAGTGACATTCGTACCTGGATACAAACGTCAAATGGCGAAATATTTAGGGTTGCTTTTGACAAGGAAGATTGCTGTAGCTATCAGTACTTGATGAGTGTTTTAGAGTGTTTAAGTTTTTCAAAAACAGTTTTTAAAAGGTCAGATTTTTAGGAAAAGTCATTGAAGGGTTATCCCTTTTTAAATATTTTACAGAATTTTTAATTTAAAATCACAAAGCTTATTGCTGTCAGCCACCACCCTTTCTGGTGTTAATGGATTTGTGTTTGAATGATATTTCCATGGTAGATAGCATGTGGGTGGGTTGGCTCGCAAAATGGTTTGGATAAATGCAGTACAAAAAATAAAGCATATACCCATTTTTCTTCTGCTATTGTGTAGAGGTGATTCACTGAATGCTGTAGACTAACGTGCTTACTTAAAGTGGAAATCCTCATATCATTATTGTCCTTACATTTTCCTCACCTTTAGTGGAAGGGCAATTCTACTTCAATGCTTCACTGGAAGGGCAATGCTAATGATGATTCTGGATTAGGGCAATCATATTTCTTATTAACATGGTTGCTTTCCTATAGGAGATTAATCTGTTTTGAGTTCCTGTTAGTATTTCCAAGAAGCCAACTACTGGATTCCCCTGTTAATTCCTAAAACACTGCTAGAAACATATAATGCAGACCACAGTAACCTGGTGGTCACAGATGTATTTAAATAGAAACCATTCATGAACTGCATTATTTTCATTGTGTTATATTAGTTGATAAACACTTTTGCAATGTCGCCATTTTAATGTTAGGCAAGTTTAATTATTTGATTAATTATATAAAGAGTGAATGTGCAATCAGATAATTATTTTAGGAACGTTAGTGGGTCAGTTTTAGAATACAATTTGTATGACAGTCCTAGCAACTGAACATCAATTATTTGCAATTTAAAAAATTGTGTTGACGTACGCAATGAGTAGGCCTATAAAAGTGTAAAGGAGTGAGCTAGGTCTTTATAGAACATTTGTTTGATTGTGAACACATTTAATCTGTCTAAAATTACCAAATTTAATGTGGATTCAGATTAACTAGGTTGTGCAAGCAAGGTGTTAGGCCTAATATGATTATCTAAAATCTTAGCAGTGCGAGGTGAAGTCAGGGGTAAATGCAAATGGCTTATAAAAGCCTCTTCTTCTGTTTATGCAACACACACCCACATACAGTGCATATGAAGGCGTACACACACACACATTGTTGCTTTTTCTGAGAAAGCCTATCTTCATCTTTAGCTATACGCAAGTGTTTAGTGAGTTCTAATGCATGATAATGCATTAAATTACTTCTACCTCTTGTATGTTTTGTGTGCCTATCTGTATATGTATGTTGGTGTGTGATGTGAAGCCCAAGGCGTCGATAGGTAGATCATTAAAAGTAAGGGAAGCTAATCCTGGGAGCATTAAGGGAGTTGGCTGTGAAATGGGCACACACGTCGCGCAGCTAAAGAAAACAGGATAATTGAATTGACCTGGGTCACTGCACGGATTACCAATGCGTCCTCGCCATCCCAAACTCCTCCCCCTCTCTGGGGTTTAAGGAAGGACCTCTGGAAAGAGCGAGAGTAGGGGAAGGGGGAGAGAGAGAGAGAGAGAGAGAGAGGGTCTGGGGAAATAGATGAGTGGATGGAGAAACAGTGGGAAAGGGGGGAGGGTTAGTTTACGAAGACACTGTATGGGCAGAGAGGGAGGGGCTGAGAGATAGAGAACTGCAAGATCTGTATGAGCTTATAGGAATTTGCCTACTTAAATCTGACACTCCTTCTGCCCATAGGCTAGTTCTATGGTACCGTATTGTTTGAGAATAGACCAGATTTGGACTGCTTTTGGTAAAGTAAACAGTTCCTAGGAAGTGTTTTCTCACCCTGCCTTAAATGTTAGCGGAAGTCTAGTGTTGCTGTGGTGGTCGCCAACGGCTACAATATCCTCCTTATGCTTTCTATGGGTGAAGGGATGGATTTACAGTGGGTTAGAGGGAAGGGAACTAAGAAAGGGTAGTAATGGAAAGGAGGAAATTGGACTCTTTGTATCGTGTAATTATCAACTCTCTGGCCATGCTTTAAGGGGCTGACCTTACCATTCGGCTGTGACTATCATGTTGCTCTTGGCAAACACTGTTTGGAAGAGCCGGTGTTTAAGTCAGGTCGTGTTTTATCCCTTGGCTTGAAAGACGAAGTGTGTTTCTCTGTTGTGTGCGCACTGAGCAGTCGGTTTGTGTGTTCAGGGGCAGGTTTTGGGGAACTGCCCAACAGGTTAGGTGAAGCCATTACAGGGGAAAAGCAAAAGCCCTTCCGCTACAAAAGCCTTCGTAAGGGTGGATGTGGTGTTTTGAAGGTGCATTTGCACCCGTGCCTGTGTACAGTATGTCATGCACTGAACTTTTTGAAGACTTGAGTTGCCACGACTGACTAGAGGAGAGAAGGACGACTATACTGTTATTAGCTTAATTGCTTCATTCCTTATTGATGGAAAGTACCTAGACTCTCTCTCACTCTCTCTCTTGCTCTGTCCATGATTCAGTGCTGTATATGTGAAATGCTAACCCATCAGAGCTTTTGCAAAAATGCGGTTGCCTGTAATAACGTAAACAGCTGTATGAATTAGAATTTCCTACAAACATCTGTATATTTCACTTTATATTATTGTTGAGCAGTTACTTCTGTTACTGGTCATAATCTTTTAACAACACTGTTTACAAACTCTATGTTCAATAAAAGTGAATATAACTGTCCAGTATGATAAAGTTTAAAGTATTGATATTTGCTAATTCTTTATACAGCAACATTTCAGACAGATTCATAGGAATTATATAAATTATTGATTCTGAGCAAAATCTGTCTTTATACAAAGTATGGTGCATAATAGTCATGTATATTTCAGTATACAATCAATATTAATGGCATAACTCCATTCAGATTAACATACAGTATGGTGCAGTACATAGAAATAGCCAATTTAATTATATTTAACTAAAACACTTGGGCCTCATATAAGTACGTTAGCTGACGCAACGTTAGTGAGCGCAGCCAGAACGCAGATAGCGCACGCTGTGCCATGGCATTTTACTTTGGATACTAAATTTGCGCCTGATCACGTAATCTGCGTTTGGCACCGCCCTCTAAATTTAGCATTAACATGGTGAGTAGTCTTGTCTATGCTCCAGCCATGTCCATAAAATGTGGCGCCCGAAAGCAATGGAACATAACAGCAGACTCAGTAAAAGAAAACAAGTTTAACGATCATGAAGTAGGCTAGACCTATTTATAGATAGTCTACTTGTCTATATGTATCGTCAAACCTAGAGATAAATGGCAGAATTCTACCACAAAATAATAATTTATGGGTAACGATTCAATTTAAATGAAAGAAGTGGACACACAAGCAATCAAATCCTTTAGCACGTCTCTCCATGGCCTGTGTCTTCATTTTGCTCTGGATTAATCTTGCCGTTGCTTGCTTCTCCTGTTCAAGACTAACTGGCATAACACCTGCTTGTCAGAGGCGGAGAATTCTTACCGCATTACCGACTTGCGCTTTGGACCGATATTTTCATACATTCAATGGAATAGGTAATCACTCTCTCTTTGCGCATCTCCTCCCATATTTTTGCGCGACCCTCCCATGAATGCATTTGCATGAAAAGGAAAGCGCAACTTGTGATTTTTAGCAGGCAGAATAGCGTTTTAGCCATGTGCGTTCTGTTCGTACATACAATGCCATGTTTTTAGTGTGTCGAAATTAAGTGTGTGGAAATTACGCCTGAAACGGGAGCTAACACGTCCATGAGGCCCAAAGCATCTGCATTACTGTTTTTTGATTCAACTGAGCTGTATACAGTAGGTAGGATTTTAGAGCTACAGTATACAGTACATTGAGTGACATTTGTTGAGGGAGCAGAGTAATGGATGGGTTTTTGGGCTGTTGATACAAAATCTTGTTCTCTTTCTATTTTTGTTAGCTAGCTCTTGTTGCACCTATCAAATCCTGCCTAAAGCAGCAAGGTAGTGTGTGTATCAGCTTAATTTTTTTTCCTATTATCAATTAAACTCCAATTTGTTTCCAATTATTTTCTCATTTGTCTTATATATTTCATGCTCAATACTTACCCAATATTCAATAGTCACTACCCACAAAACAGAAGTCGAGATATATTTTCTGTTGCTGGTATTAAAAGGAAAGAAATGTTGACCTTTTGTGTTGGCTATGGGGATTTTGGCAATTGGTAGATGGCCAGTGTGACGCGTCTGTTCACACACACACACACGCACACACACACTTGCACGATAATGTAGACAGATCGTGGGTTGCTGTTTCCATTTCCCCCTAGCTGTACATTGATTACATCCACATTCTTCTAGAATGCTGTGAAATCAAACATCTATATTTGACTAATTTCTCCCCTCTCTCCCTTTGGGACCAGATGAGACACAAGTGCAAACACAGATGACAATTAGGTTTTGGTAGTTCAATATTTAACACTAAATGGAGCAGGCAAAATCACAACACAGGCAGGCATCACGAGGCATGTAATCCAAACACATGCAGTCTTAGGTGGAAGGCATTGGACTTCATTGAATCACAAGCAAGGAAATCGGAAAAGCAGGTAAACAAAACAACAGGCAAAGGCAAGTAATGGGGAATAACATGGGGACACTTACTGTACTTAGACAAGATGAGCTGGCACAGGCACAGAGAAACAGTGGGTTATACACAGGGGATAACAAGAGGGCATGGGCAATACCAGGTGGAGACAGGCATGAGACAGGTGAACACAATAAGTGCAGTCAGGGTGTGACAGACAGCGTTCCTGCAAAACCCCCTGCTTCCATGTCAGCTTTCCCCATCTCTCCCTCTCCCTCTCCCTCTCTCTCTCCCTCTCTCTCTCTCTCTCTCTCCTCTCTCTCCCTCTCTCTCTCTCTCTCTCTCTCTCTCTCCCTCTCTCTCTCTCCCTCTCTCTCTCCCTCTCTCCCTCTCCCTCTCTCTCTCTCTCCCTCCCTCTCTCCCTCTCTCTCTCTCTCTCTCTCTCCCTCCCTCTCTCCC
>JAODUK010000022.1:2504464-2520299 GCA_027564635.1 Typhlichthys eigenmanni
CCCCCCCCCCCCCCCCCCCCCCCCCCCCCCCACACACACACACACACACACACGCACACACGCACACGCACACACACACACACAGGTCAGTACACTCCCTGAGCATTGTGCAGGACAGAAAGTCAGAGGTCAAACAAGGTCAGCTGACATGGCCTCCCTTTTCAGGCCTTTTCTCACTCTCCTCTCTCCTCCTCTTTACTGTGGTAAAGCATGCTCTCTAATAACACAACTCCCATCGTGAAAAAACGCACTCACTCACACGCACGCACTCACACACACACACACACACACACGCACACACACAAACACACACACACACACTACTTCACTCAGAGCTGACTATATCGCCTCCAACCAAAGCTTATAAGAATGTGTCTCCTATCCATTAGCCATAACTCTCTCAGTGGATTGATAAATGTGCATAAATGCCTCACATCATTCCAGGGAACTGTTCAATAGACATATCTTTTGTTTCAAGTTGAGTACTATGTGCCTTTGGCTTTGCATAGCCGTGCTCTCACACACACCTCGTGCATCGCATGCACTGATACAGTTGAGTACGCATGCACATGCATGCACACATACAGTACGCACACGCACACACACACACACACACACACACACACAGAGCATCTCCACATATTTGTCTCTCCTTTTAAAAGGGTGTTTTATTTAGCATAAATGTTGAAGCCAAGGGTGCCCAGCTACCATGGCAACCAAATTAAACGGAGGATCTCTTCAGAAAAGCAGAAATCTGAATTATTCGAACTCTTTTATGATGGAATAAATGAAATGAAAATGCAATTGACTGTATAGAGCCCACTTTGGGATAAAACCAGATGAAAAGACACAAAAGGATCTACCGGGCGGTCATTATTGTTTTTATATAAATATATATATATATATATTCAATGCATGTTTTTCAAAGGCAACTGACTCACTCATCATATTCTTATCATGTCCACCATATACACACACAAATGATGCCGCATCACACTGTGCCTTTGGAACAGGCTTTACTATGTGTCTTAACGTCAGCAATGATGATGAAAGCCATAAACTGCCTGTATGTGACTACCATCGGTAAGTGATTATATCTGTTGGAACAGGATGAGGTTAAAGCAATGTAGGTCTGAGCAAGCAGATTAAGATTGTGTAAGGGATGGAGAATTATATGTTTTCCGATTATCTGGGATGGTAAGCCTGTCTCATGCTTATGCTCCGCTAATAAGGATGAGCCACCAAAAGGCATGCATTGCGCCTGCCATCCATTGACCTACTGTATGCAATAGTGATTCAACCGTAATCTGTGCATTTTAAACTACTTTAGCAGCCTACAGATGATATAGGTCAGTACTTAAAAGTTGCATTTTGTGGCGGAAACCATTTCTAGATGATGTGCTGTTTATGTGCATAGATGTTTCAGCGTTTATGAGTGTGTGTTTTGTGTTTTATTATTATGCAATCTAGTGTTTGCATCTCTAACTACTCTATATTGATGTAGCAAGCTACAGTACGTCTTAGATTATTTAAATCTCCTTGTACTGTACTATTACCTGTCAACTGTGAGCTATTTATACTTGGGAATGCATATACCGTGTACTGCTAATGCTGTGATTATGTTTGCTTTGCTTCCCGTGTCACCTTTACCATGCTTCAGATAATTACAGATTTCAGCAAAGTATGCTCATAAAGACAATAGTGAAACATCAGAATGTTGTTTTGTAAATCACGCCTCATAACAGTATAGGCAGAGCATGACGTGTTTGATCCTCTCAGGCTGTAAATGAAATGTGTGTGTGTGTGTGTGTGATGCATGACTGAAGCGTTTTTAGTGTATGGCCACTGGGAGTCAGGACATGTTCCATCTGTGGACGTACAGTGTCCAGGGGGCTGCTGGGAATATGGGCCAGGGGTTATTCTCTCATCCAATGAACAGATAAGTGGAGGGAGATGGGGGAGGCGGAGGGAGGCAGTGGGGTCAAAGGTGAGGCTGTTTTCTCTCCCCCCTTGTCTTCCCCCTTTCATTCGTCCGCCTCTCTTTCTTCTTATAAACTCTGTGCGCGTCCAAGTGCGTGGATGGAGTGTGCGTGCGTGTGTGTGTCCGAGTGCGTGTGTGTGTGTGTATGGAGTGTGCGTGCGTGTGCTGTGTTTGTTGTGGGCTAACAGCAGATCTATGTTATTGATTGACTGCTGTTGCTGCTATAGGCTGCCCACTGAAAGAGGGCGCAGAGCTCTAATGAATTCCTGCCCATCCTGCCCTCTGCGCCACCCCCATACCCCCTGCTTAATTAACTTTGTGTGGGAAGGGAGGGTCTGCGTGGGTACATCTATGTGTGTTTTTCTCCACCTCCCCCCTCTCTCTCTTTCTCTCTCGCATACATACACTCTCCCTCTCTCTCTCTCTCTCTCTCTACCTCTCTCTCTACCACTCTCTCACTCTCTTTCTCACTCTCTCTCTCTCTCCCTCTGTCTCTCTTTCTCTCTCTCCCTCTCTCTCTCTACCTCTCTCTCTCTCTCTCTCTCCCTCTGTCTCTCTTTCTCTCTCTCCCTCTCTCTCTCTACCTCTCTCTCTCTCTCTCTCCCTCCCTCTGTCTCTCTCTTTCTCTCTCTCTTCTACGTTCTTTCTCTATATTTTCTCTCCCTGCTCCTTCACTCTCTTTGTCTGTCTCTGATGGTGACTTGACGGAAAGAGCTGAGCTCTCAACATATCACTCTTAGCCCTGCGTTGTTTACATTTGTGTACACATTGTATTTCAGGCCTGTACGACTTGACAGCTTATATTTGTAAAGGATGATTGACACCACTCAGGTATAGTGTGTGTGTGTGTGTGACCCCCCATAGTAGACAGGCAAACGGTGCAGAGGAAACACTTAGCGCCCCCTGGCTTCAGCCACAGTGGACACATTAGGGCTATCTTATTTCTTGTGTCGTTTCTTGCAATTTCTCCCTTGCAATGTTTCTATTCCTCACAAAGGCCAACTGTTATTTTTAATAATCTTTCCAATATTGACTGAAATTGAAGTTCGTATTTTAGGTTTATTTTTCGGATGTCAGTTGGTTTATGTACTAAACAATGACACTGTTCTTCATGGTAATACACTGACACAAAACCATCTTGTGTTTTCCATGAGTGTGTGTGTATATTTGTGGGTTTAAGATGAGACATGGCATTCCAATATTATATGTATTTGGACATAAGTTCTATATGAGTCTGTTAGGGGGAAAATGTTGTCATTGAAATCTGTTAGGTGGCTCTGCATGCATGTGCATGTGTGTATATATACTATACACAGTATGTGTGTGTGTGCGTGTTTTGGTGGTGAGCCAAGCTGTCATCAGCACTGTGGTCTGACAGTCGTATAGATGTACAGCGTAAACCTCTAGTGCCATCTCTACTGCTGACAGCTGTTTCATACACTCTGTCTTTCAACCACATTGAAGGCTAAACACACACAGACACACAGACACACAATCAGAGTATTTAACTGTCACTCTTTCTCTAGCTTATTTTTCTGTATTCCGCCACGATTTTTGTCAACTGCATACGAGGTCTGGAATCCATCCAGAAGACGGGTTAGGGGTTGGGCGCATTGATGCCGATTCATGCGTGATCTGTGTTGTCGAAGATGATAACGAGTCAAAGAAACCGAGAAGGAGAGGTGGGAATTTATACAGCAGAATCCAGAACACACGTCACTGCAGTGCTTCATAACATGTTGACGTGTATTCATTTATATCTTCTTTGTAACCATGTATTTTCTGGCTCAGTTGACATTACACACAGAACAGGTGCAGGTAATATTTGTGTTTTTACATTGCCAAATAAATATTTATAAATTAACCAGTTAGATCTGCAACTCCAATACACTGTAAAAATGATTAGGCTAGCTTGTCGTGTTCACATGTTCCTTCAAGGGTTACCTTGGTTTATTTTTAGTGAATTGGGACAGTTTAGTTAAGTTAGTATTGTTAAATGGGACAGTTCTTCCAATATACACACATGCCCTCAATATACCATGCCCTATACTGACGTTCTCTTCAAAATACAAATGGGTCGCACTGTACAGATGTGCTAAACGAGAAATCCCTACTCACTGTATATAATCAGTCGTCTCATGTAAGCCATGTGTGCTTTGGTGTGATTATGGAGTAGACGGGTATTTCCATAATGTATAAACACATTTCCTCATTATGAAATCCCTCAATGGAGAGGCACTACTATCAGAAAAATAATATTGATTCAGATCACGTGACTTGACAAAGCGCACGCACACACACACCAAGTATCCATAATCCCGTGCAAGTGTCTTTGTGTTTTCAGGACCCGCTTTCTCTCAACAGCACTCCCTATGGCCCAAATGACATACTGTACAGTCACCAACTAACTTAATTTTGTCATTTGCCTGTTAGCTAACAGGGTATAAACACATGACACATAACCATGTGTCGAGTTGTTCAGACTAATGTTATACTTAATACTAATAACTAGTGTATTATTTTGTGCGTCAGTGAGGGCAGAAGGGGACAAAAGGCTCTAATCTATTTTCTGGCGTCTGTGTCGTAGGAGCAGATGTGACTGAACCCAATAGCTCAGACAGCCGCGGAGAACGCCTGGACTTCTTTCTCAAGCAAGAGGAGGCGCTTGCGGCCGAGACCGGCTTCCTGGGCCCCAACGAATCGGAGGAGGCCGGAGGCGGGGGCATGGGCGGAACGACTGCATCGGTAGCCAATCTGAAGGCGGCTCTGATGAGTAAGAACAGTCTGTTGTCACTGCGGGCTGAGATGTTGGGAGATGATAACCCCCTGCTGTACGAGTACCTGCCCAAAGGAGGACACTCCCTGTCTCGTAAGTGCCTGCTTACTCACACGGTCATTACGCACACACACACACACAAATGAAACACTCCTGCAGTTACACACCCTCACACTAATTAAACACACTCACACTTATTATACGGGTGTAAACACACACACACACACACACACACACGCTGTAAGAAACATATGCAGATGCATACGCATCCTCACACACACACACACACACACACACACACATACACACAGTGAGACATTTCATTATACATCATACCTCCTACCCATAACCCACAAATGTGTTCCTGCATACACTCTCAGTCTGTGAATCACAAAACATCCACAACCTGACCACTGTTGACACAACTGACCTCAGCTGTGGAGAATTTGCCCTCATCAGCCAATATATTTGAATAAGAGTTTGTGTGTGCGTGTGTGTGTGTGTGTGTGTGTGTGTTGCCATCTGAGCACTGTATGTATCAGCTTTGTGTGGTGATGCCAGCGATGACTTCTCAATGACTCAGTGAGAGAACATTTTGTTGGGATTTTCTGTTATGATAGTGTGAGTATTTGCATCTCCTGCAGGGTACTCTTTTAGCATTAAGCATTGAAATGAATAATTTGCTTTAAATACATACTGAATATGTTCTGTGTTTTAGTGTCTTACTTGCGTGCATGGTGTGTGGTAGAAAAGGTATTTGTCACTATTATGCTTTGTTTTATAACCCTCTTGGCACTTCATTCTCCTTTAAGTACATCTAAATATAACGGGACCAGCAGTATTTGTTTGACAAACTCTTTTATACAATCATTTTAAATATTCACTCTGGCTGCTGCCCCAAGTTATTTCAGAATAGATAAATAAATATGTCATTGCATGTATTATAGTTCACTTGTGCTTTCACTGCTCTTGCGCAAATAGAGATGTGTCTGCGTTTTGGAAGGATTTTTAGCAAGGTTCTTAACTGCCACTGTATCTCTATTGTGTGTGTGTGTGTGTCTGCGTGTGTGCATGTGTGTGTGTGTGTGTGTGTTACGTGTGTGTGTTACGTATGTGTTTCTTGCCTTTTATTGGCCAGTAATTGGATCTTTTGTCCTGAGTGCAGCCTGTCTTTGTAAGGGGAAGAAAAGCTACAGGGGATAGGACTGCAAGCGTTGTCATGCCTTTGAGTTTATCCCCACTCCCCTACAAAAGACATGACGCGGCCGGGACTGAATAGACCCTGCTCACAGTCATGCACGTGGAAACACACGCACACGCACGCACAAGCACGCACACGCACACACGCAAGCACGCACATCATCACTCTTTTTGTGCAAGTGTTAAGTGTGTGGGATTGAGATCTCTGTTGGCTTAAAGAGGAGTGTCAGCCACAGACAGACAGACAGACAGACAGACAGCATCCAGTTGGGGTAACAAGAGACTTTTACATACACACGCACACATACACACGCACGCACACACACACACACTACTGTATGAAAAACACAACACGAAAAACAGAATTGAAGAATCCAGAGAATGTTAATTATTTGCCCTCGGTAGGGAAGCAATGCTTTACACGTTTTAAGAGTTGTATTTTCGGTTGTCGCCAAAGAAGTCTCCTGGGGAGGATTCCTTGGTTTGCAGAACCCAGATTTGAAATTCCTCACACAATGGGCGTTGGAGAAATGGGCTTGTCAGGATGGTCTGGGCGGCCTCCTTCCCGCAGCTCTGTGTCTCTGAATGAGGGCTGGAAATAAACAAACAGCGTACCTCAGATTACTGGGCGGAGAAGGACAAGTCTGCTGTGTTTGACAGATCACTGCCTCCACCCCCCCTCGGCCTCTCTCTCCGTCCTCCACCAGCCCCTCCTAACTTGTATATGACCCACTGTTCTAGCCTTACTCCCATCCTCACACCCTTCCTCCCATCTTTCGCCCTCACCCTCCTTAACATTCGTCCCTCAAACACGTCCCATCTCTCCTTCCGTCCTTGTTCAAAGTATGCATATTCACTTTCAAAGCAGGGACACCTAGTCCTTTGAAGAGAAAATAGTGAATATCAAAGAATAACAGAATTTGGATTAGGGATTATATGCATGGCTATCTGCTGCTGTGTTACTATAATATGATATTGAGTGAAATAGTCTACGTGTAACTTTTTCTGGGTGAATCGATCTCCCGTGTGTTGCCTGTGCAATGTAATATGCCACTGTTTTCTCTTTTCTTTGCTTTGTTTGAGGAGAGTGCCCTGGTGACGGTTGGAATGTCAGAATACAGTTTAAAGATACCTCACGTCAGCCAGAGTCTTGTAAATCCATTTAGGATCATTGGGACCCTCTGTGCGTCAGACAATAGCGTTAGTCCCGCCCCTCCCCTCTGCACCTGTCTACAACACGCTGCGTTAAAGCATTCATCCAATTATGGGATTACGTCGGCATAATTGAACATTCCCTCCGAATGCTAGTAATCACAACCTTGTCAGGAACATTGAATCAATATTGGCATGAATGGTAAACCCACAGTGCTTCTCAAAGACGCTGCTCAGAGATGTTGTTTTACCATTCACCGTGACAATGAATGTAGCAGGTGTTACGGTTTTAAACAGACATGTAAAACCACAGTGGGACTGGCAGAGCTGTAAGGAGGCCCGCTTCGATCTTCCATATGAAAACCCTACAAGAATACCATGTAATGTGGCCAAGTAAGCAAACCCATGTTTACTTAAACAGTTAAGAGTTGATGGATTGTATATGGGAGATTGTTGGGGCTGCTGGGAAGTACAACCCGACACCAAAATACAAAGAGAATACGATAAACAGTAATGGCTAATGTATAGGCATGTACAGTATAATCAATAGAAGTGAAAACATAAGCATGCTAATGGAGGATATTTTCTCATGACAGTCTATCAGCGTGAATTGGAGACAAACTCAATGCTAAGTAGCGGCTTAATTTCTCATTGTGACAACATGAGAGATAGCCCGCTGTGTAACTGCCAATAAATTATAATAAACTAATAAATTAGTGCCAAAAGGCAACTGTAAACCACACTGATTTCTGGAATTTCCAGAACTGCTTAATCCTATCTGCTTTGGCTATTTCCTCTAAGTTTATTAGCTGCTAGCTATTAGCTGCTAGTAGAGAACTGCTCTGATTGGGTCATATTGCTGGCTTTTTCCCAAAGTTCCACAACATTCCCCAAATTAATCAGCGGGAATGCTCACAAAAGATGGCTGCCGGTCTCCACCCACCACCAGTCACTTCTGACCAATGGTGATGGTAGAGTCCACAAAGCGAATTGGCTGGAATTCTGAAAGGGGTTTGTACCCAAACCATGTAACACTGTTAATGGGGATAATGCATGATAACCCCATTTCCCAGAATCCATCTCAACCACCACAAATCCATTTGCTCTAGCAGAACTGCTCATATGTCTCTTCCATCTATAGAATAGATGAGTTTCCGTGTGTGAGTGTGAGTGTGATTGTGTGTGCGTGTGCGTGTGTGTGTGTACAGTACGTGCGCACACACACACCGACTGTGTAGGTCTATGCCCAGCCAGTAGGAGTGAAGAGATTGTGTTGGGCACAGTAGTTCCATTCCAGGAATCTGTGCACGGTCCGGCTTTATGAATGGCTCACCCACTGCATTACTCCGGAGACATTCCCTGAACAATGCCACACACACGCGCACACACACGCACACACACACACAGACCAGAATAATGCAAGGTACATTATACAACAATTATATGTCCACAGGTCACAGCAGTACATAAAATGAGCACGTGTTCATACCGGCCTGTATGACGTATTGATGCAGCGGAGCAACACGTATTGTCACAGAACTTGGGGCTCTGAGAGCGCCGTGCAATGTGTTCTTTATGCAATGTGTTGCTGGATGTAACCATCCTTTCCCCCTCGCGTAGACACAAAGTGTTCATTTCAGCTACAACATGGCTCCATTCCAAAACAGCCTCCATCCGCACAGCAGAGAATCTTCAAGCCTTCTCCTTATATTAATTTTACTCTCTCTCTTTCTCTCTCTCTCTCTCTCTCTCTCTCTCTCTCTCTCTCACTCTCACTCTCACTCTCACTCTCTCGCGCGCACACACACACACACACACACGCGGACACCCTGTGTGCACGCACGTGGGTGGAAGGATAAGGAGAGCAGAGTAGCAAACAAAAGGAGAGAGAGAGAGAGAGAGAGAGAGAGAGAGAGAGAGAGAGAGAGAGAGAGAGAGAGAGGCCATAACCCTTTCCCCTCGGCTGGTGGAAAGTGAAACTTCAGAGTTTTTTTCCTCTGCTGTTATTCCTCCCCCTCTCGACAGCGCGTTGCTAGCTTAGCGCTCGCTAGCGTAGCGCTGGCAGCCCCTGTGTGCCCCCCTGCCCACTCCTCTGCGCAGTGTGCTGGTGGCCAGCTGCTTGCAGGGCTGCGGCTGTGCGTGAGTGGGTGGCTGGGTGGGTGAGACTGGTTTCCTGTGCTCCTCAGGGCTCCGCTCCAACAAGCACCGCAGCGCGCTCCGGCCAGGGGCCGCGGGGGTCCACACTCATAACAAACGGGGGCTCGGCTCCCCCTCTCCTCTGCCTCCCCCACCTGTTGCTTTTCCTCCCCCTCCTCCTCCACCTTCTCTGCTCTCATCATCCTCATCGTCACAGTCAGCGTCAGAGTACAGCCCGCCCTCTACGTCTGCGCCCCGGTGCCCCTCTGAGGGGATGGACGCGGAAGAGGGTCCCGAGGGCACAGGAGCCTTTGCCCTATGTGAGGTAAGCACACACACACACACACACACACACACACACACACAAACACACACACACATGCACACTGACCCCTGGATGTCACTCTTAGCTTGGCTTTACTCGACCTTTAGCCTATATTCTGTGAAAGCGGTGGTAGGACGGAGCACTGTATTTAAAAACGTTTCAGCAGGCTATTTCATCATTGTATTGTATACAGTATGGCGCTGGAGCAAAGTTAGCATTCACACCGCCCTTTAATTGCCCTCGGTTGAAAGGAAGTATACAGTTAGACGAAAGCCACAAACGCGAGCGTCCGAGTGTGTCTGTGTTTACAGGGACCCGCTTCAATAGCTCACCCTACCCCTTTCTGGAAGCAATGACACACAAGCTGGTAAAGCAGTTCTGACCACGGCACAGCTTGCCCCTGGTAAGACACAGGAGGCCGAGAGCTGCTAAAGACAATTAATACGGCCATTTCCAACCTAAATGTATTTGCCTCTGTCACGCATGCAGTCTCTCTCTCTGTTATATTACAAATAGGAATTACAAATGACATACTATATGTATTAAGGAGCAGGTGAAACATGCTCACAGGTAGAGCCAGAATGTCAGCCTACCACGCTAACCACTAGCTTGTCCTGCCCCATGCTACACTTTTTGTTTTCGATTACATGACACTGTTTGAGAGTTGTTTTTTTCTCTGTCTGCTTTTGTTTGCTTTCATTTGTTGTCCTTCTCTTTGCTTCAGACTTCCCATTTGTTGCTACTTTAATTTGTAATGTTTTCTCTTTTTTTGTTTTGTTTGCAACCGACTGTCGATTCACCTGCAGGCCTGGAGTCACAGCTTAGCGTTAGCAGCGCTGCAGTCGCATTACACATGACACTACTAGCCACAGTGGGAGTGTGTGCTTGCACATGGCTGATAACAGCCAGAGTAGTAAGCTGACACTGAGCAGAATCAATACGAGTAGACAATGAGAGGTTTGCTCTCATAGCCCAGGAAATTATTTTCTTCCATCTGTGTGTGTGTGTGTGTGTGTGTGTGTGTGTGTGTGTGTGTGAGAGAGAGAGATGGTATATGGACATGCAGTGATATGTGTGTATGTGGAAGAAAGAGAGAGCAAGGCAGGATGATAATGTGTTTTAATTTCTGAGTATGTGTGTTTGTTTGACGGGTGTGTAGGTGGACACGTGTGTGTGTGTGTGCGTGTGTGTGTGCGTGTGCATGCGCGCGTGTATGTATGTGTAAGCATTTAGGAGCAGCATTTGATTTCAGCGGACCTGCTCCCAACAAGCCTCCCTATCTGTGGACAAGCCATCTGTTTGCCCAGTGCATAGTGTTCTGTTCCCAGAGAGAGCGAGGGAGAGAGGGGAAGGGAGGGAGGGATGGATGGTATGGTGGGAGGATGAATAAGACAGAGGAGGCTTTGGCTTTAAACTGGATGCAGAAAGAATGAGGGCGTGTTGGGGGGGGGGGTTGATGGTGTACCTTGCTTACACGCGCACCACACCAGTCGTAGAGGGTGGAGTTCAGCGAACAACCTGCTCACCACGCACGCAGGCAAGCACACATAGCGCACATGCACCGCCTTTAGTGTCTTACGCTAGCTGTCCTGTAGGGCTAGCATTAACGTGGTATCGTTATATTGCGTTCATATGAATGCATGTCTTCTTTGCTTGTTTCATCACAACTATGATTTCCCCCGTTCGAATGTCCTAACATGGCCGTCTCTGTGTGTGGGCGTGATAGAACGCTTGTCTTCACAGCTAACCTGTGTCTTTCTCTCGCATGCCCGAGCAATAATCCATTCACACTGTAGCACCTAATGTGTGTGATGTAACCATGCCTTTTGTGCTTTCAGGAGGACATGAATGAGAATGATAAAGAGGAAATGAAGGAATGTGGCACAGGTATGGATTAGGCCTCGGCAGTTCCACTGTTTATTAACGTCATTCGAGTTATTTGCTCTGTTATCTGATGTAGCTCACCCTCTGTGTGTGCCTCTGTCAGCCTTGGAAGACGGCCCGTGTCCTGTGGAGGAGGATCAGATGGTTGAAGGGATCAGTGCTGGAGGTCTGGTTGGTGGGGTGCCGGACAGAGGGGGCGGATCAGGGGGCAGGGCCCTGTCAGAACCTGGTGCCTGGCCCGGGTGGGGGTCACCCCTCTCTCTGCGTACGCGGCTGTTCGGCAGCCTGGAGCATCTCAGGGAGCGTGAGCACTGGCACGCCCTCTCCCTCACGCCCATGTCCCTGGACTGGCCCGGCCGCCCGGACCCTTCCGCCTCCACTGGCCCCAGGCCACTCCTCCATCAGGCTTTCTGTCGCCCCGCGGTGACGAAGCACGCTCCCGCACGCTACGTCTGCTCCCGGTGCCCGGCCAGCTTCACGTTGAAGTCCAACGCTGACCGCCACGAGAAGACCGTCCACCACAAGAGGAAGCTTATGCAGTGCGCGTGCTGCCTGAAGCAGTTCCGAGACCGCACCGACCTGCACAGGCACCTGTCTTCCGTGCACTCCAGAGAGCGGGGCCACGCCTGCCCCGCCTGTGACAAGGCTTTTAGCACCCAGAAAAACCTGGCAACGCACGTCAAGGTGTGCCTCCAGCTGGGTGGAGGGGGAGCCCCTGGGACTGGCCCGAGGTCGGCCGGGGACAGGGGGATGGAGGTGTCTCTGCGTGGGGTCACAGACCCGCTCTGGGGGTTCCGTCGCCAGATGAAACATGGAAATAGTGGTAATTGTAGGATCGGTGTGGAAAATGAAGCGCTTGGCATTTAGTAGCTGCCAGCGAGACGAGACATCCAAATCTTTACTTTGCTCTGTTATCTCACTGAACTGAAGAGAAGCATGATGACAGTGAACTCAAATGCTCAGCGTAAACGGTGCATTTACAAATACTACTACTACTACTTTTTTCCCACGTAAATGCCAGGAATTTTACATTTACAAGCAACTTTTTAAAAATGCATGTTAAAAATGCACACTTACTATGCAAGGTGATCTTAATAAATAACTTAATATAGATATTTTTGTTTATTATTTATTTGAGTAATGGTGCTGTGTTGACATGGTAATTAACATCATGATTGGGGGAGGGGGGCTTGTCTTTCAGCCCCCTCAAGCACAACCACTTGGCTGGCTCTTTCTTGCACTGTCGCCAGTCAGTACTAAGTGCCCAAATCATCTCTCCTTTTTAGGCAGAGAGATCTTTATCTCTGTGTCCAGCCCAGCGCTACAAAAACACAGACATGCTTAAAAACCTGCCTGTTAGTCCCCAGTACTGTGGCTACTAGCAGACTCAACCGCACCCCCTACAGGAACTTGGAGGAATACATCCACTGTGTGTGGGTATAGCAAACCATAGTCAAATCCTATTACGTGCATTGCCGGTAGCGCTGAACCTTAAAGAAAACGTTTCCTCTTCTTTCATTGTGTAAGCAGCATGCATTCTCTCTAAGCCGTAACCCTCAGGACCAAGGAGAAAGTAGTTCTTCATGCATCTCCACGTTTTCTGTGAATCCTCCCCAGATCAGGGCAGGTTGACACTTGTCTTCAGTCCCCCATGGCATGGGACATGGTTAATACTGCTAAACAAGCTCAGAGAGGTGGAAAAGGTAGGCAGGACGAGTCGAATGGACATGGGTGTGTGCGTCCATCTCTGTCCCAGATTTGTGTGGGTTTCTGTGGTTGTGTGTCCAGATAGAGCATGGGCAGTTATTGGCGCTTCACGTCTCCAGCCACTCTTGACCTCTGACCCTTCAGCATTAGAGGAAGGAGGTGAAAGAGAGGCAGATGCCCTTTGAATGCAGATGAGTGGGGTGATCTCACTGTAGATGAGGGGGAGTGGAGCTTGAGATGGAAAAAAGGGGAGGATGTGGAAATTAGAGTAGGAGTGAGTTTGGGTAGAGAGACTGAGACAATAGATTCTCAGAATATTGTAATGAGCATGTTTTAACTAAATCTTAAATGTGCAGTGCAGTACACCGTGCTATCCATTATGGCCAAATAGTAGTTTGCAATGAACTACAAGCTACAAGAGATCCTGTGCTTTGTTAAGACAGGAGAGATGCATAGTTTTCTGTGTACCCCATGTTTTATTCTTAAGACCCATACCGTGAGCTTGAGGTCCATCAATTACTCACCCTAAATAATACCCTCTTGCCATTACAACAGGTATTGTAAAAGAGGTTTGTTTTGTGTGCATGAAAGCAGAACTGATGGTATCCATTTTAAGGCTCTCTTCCCCACAGTAGCACAACTCAAAATGTCAAACCACTAGTATATATAGGCTCCTTTACTCGGTAGATGGCTGTGTAGATGCAATACATCTCAGTGATTTATTTTAATACAATGTTTGTTTTGTAAATTTCACATTACATCATGCAAATCGTGTATATTCTCTATTTTCCCCATGTACTGTACACAAATATGTTCTATACTTTTCTAAAATATTGAGCTCAAGATGTGTATTTTTATTCTGTGAATTAAATTAATATTAAAAATAAGAAGCTTTTTGTGACTTTTTCTCTCTTTTCTGCCAGCCAAGCATTATCGACACACAGCAGTATTGTGTTTTTTTATTGTAAATGTATTTTTTACGCGTCATCTTTCATCCAGTTACATGTCTGTCGTTGCATTGTGGAGTCTGTAATAACAAGTATGTTTGCAGACTGAGGTAATTATACTGTATCACATCACCTAAAACCTATAATCAATCCCCAAATTCTATCTGGCCATTCCTTACTTGTGCTGTAGTTAATGTACTGTAGACATACAGTACAGTAATGTGTTGTGCCACTCCCCATATTTAATAGGTCTACGCTAGAACTGTTGAGTCCCTTTTCAATGTACTGTTCACCCATTTACAGACATACATACATACATACACTGTATACTGTATACTGATTCAAACATAAACGTGCTTAGCTGAGATAATAGTAAGAGGATTGGTAAGACCTAATTGGCTTAACAATGTTAGATATTGGGATGTGGTTTTAGTTATATTTTCCTTTCATCTGCTCTGTAGCTGTCTTATGTGTTTATCATTAATTTCCCTGACCTCTTGTTTGTCTGTCCATCTTGTGGTGGACACATAGCCCTATCCATGTGTCATCTTGCTGTGCATAGGCAAGAACCTCTCTAGAGAGATTTGAAGCGGACCGACTGTTGCATTGATGTTTATAGTATTGCTTTGCTATTATTGCTTTGCTATGAAGGAAGGAGCAGTTGCCAGGGCAACTGTAGCATTGACTGGCGCTGGTGTGGACATGGGAGTTGATAGTATATATCTACACTGTGGCATTAATTAAACGTAACAAGTGAAAAGTAAAAGCGGGTTTTTATTTAGAGCATCATTTGAAATTAATCTGTCATTTCTTTTCTCTTCCCCTTCCTCCCTCTCTCCCTGTGCGTCTCTTCCCACAGTGAATGACTTCACAGTGATCCGTAAAAAGTTCAAGTGCCCCTACTGCAGTTTCTCCGCCATGCACCAGTGCATCTTAAAGAGGCACATGCGCTCCCACACGGGTGAGAGGCCCTACCCCTGTGAAATCTGTGGCAAGAAGTTCACGAGGCGGGAGCATATGAAGAGACACACACTGGTGAGTGAAGTGGCAAGGCCTTCCCACTAGAGGGCAGCAAATGACACGATGGAGCAATACATTTCTAAGGACCTGTAATAGACAAGTTTATCGATCCTATTCTGCAATGTTGCTCTTGTTGTCAGCTCTGCATGTCATCAAATCATCAGAATGGTGTTATTTGTCCTGCCAAATGATTGTCAGACAGATGAAAGCAAAAACACTCATAAGATTAACACTCATAGCGATCTAAAATCACACCACAAGCTCACAGGTTTACGCTCATTTTCAGTCCAACAATTAATCCCAGAGCCCAGCGGAGACCATGCTAACAAGTAAACAGAGAGTGTGAGGGGAGATAATAGCAAGTACAAATGAGATGAAATCACATCAATGACACTTCATTGCACCCATGGGGTCCAACACAAGCTAGATTGAGACTGTCCACGTTTACATGCCTTCTCTCACCACTCTGGTGACACTCTCACCAACCTGAATAAGACCACAAGTCACCCGCGCTTACGGTTTCTTTAGTGGGCGTGTCACCAACAGCATTTTACTGTGGAGGCTGACATAGGCTAACCTGACACGCCAGACGTCAGATGTGATGCGCTCCTGGTGCCACATCCTTGGGGGTCTGGGGTATGTATGTTGGTGTGTAGGCTCGTTCTGTCAATATCTTCGGGGTTCCATTCTCTGACTGAGATTGAGGT